>RJWJ010012609.1:21439-41766 GCA_004363605.1 Indri indri | reverse complement strand
GAAACAAATAGCTATAGTGCAGTCTGCAGTCCAGAGTCGTAAATTAGTTAAATGAGATCACGTGGCAAGAAGCGATTAGAAAGCAACACACACAACTCAACAGGCCAAGTGTGACTTCAGAAGTCAAATCACACTTCTCAATGTGTGAGGTGTGGGGAAGCCTCGTTGGGCTCTGACACACCCCACCCTGGTCCTGGGCAAGTCATGTCATCTAGACCTTGGTGGCCTTGCCCATAAACAGGAGGTGGAGCTGAGTGGTGTCTGAAGTCCCTTCTGGTGTTAACTTTCTGTTCCAAGCAAGAGAAATCGGGGTGAGGGAGTAGGTGTGATCTCGGCCTTTGATACCAGTGCTCCCAGGGGAGCCCCCGTTGGCCCCAGCACAGGAGCTCTTGCACGGCATCCCATGGACGTATCCCCGTGGGGGGGTGTGAGCGTTCCCAGATGCCCAACTCCCAGGATCTCATGGTGGTTCCCTGATTAGAAAAGTGACTTTGTAACTCGCCCCTGCTTGTTCAGGCTCCACTGTCTGGAGCCATGAGAGGAGCTGGTCTACACATACCCTTTTCAGAGGCCCTTCCTCCGCCTCCTCCAGTCTTGGCTTCAGCAACCCAAGCCAAGAACCCCTGAGAACCCCTTTGCCTTTGCTCATGTGCTCTGGCTTCAACAAGTCCTTCCCCTGACCATCACCTTTCTCTAGAGAATGTTTCGGTTTATCTCACTTGAAATACCAGTTTTACTCTTTCAAATTCCATGTGTGTCCAGACTAAGCCAGGAGACAAGTCCCCACCCTGTGGGAGCGAGAGCTGAGATGACGCAGAGTGCTGCAGGCTGACTCACCCCGGCCCCTGCGCTGTCTGGGCGCCCACGCACATTGGTGAGTCACCTGGTGCGGCGGTGTGATGCGCACAGTAGAATCGGGCGGTCAGTCTGCCGCCCTCCTCCACCCCGCCTCTGCAGCCAGCGCGTCACAGTAAAACCCCACAGTCTAAGTTGTTTTTCAATACATTGCTGACTGAGAGACAACTATTGACTGGAGCTCCTAAGTAAATATAGCTGAAATTCCAAACTTTTGCTTTATTAAGAATTAGAGCACAAGAGAGCATTTCCCTGATTATTGTTTACAAGACAAAATAATGCACAATTCTAAAGAGATTCGATTTATTTTATTTTCAGTCAATTTACAAGAAGATATTCACTTTATGAGTAAATATAGTCAGAAACTCAATTTTATGTCCAAAAAAAGAGACAAGTTATCATACTATCGATATGGCTATATTTAAGTACATTTTCCATGTATGTTAGTTTTCTTGCCATTTTATTATGGTAAAATATGCATAATATAAAATTTGCCATTTTAGCCATTTTTTAAGTGTATAGTTCTGTGGCATTAATACATTCACGTTGCTGTGCAACCATTGCCACCATCCATCTTCAGAACTTTGTTATCATCCCAAACAGAAACTCGATACCCATTAAGCAATAACTCCTCATTGCCCCTCCCCCAGTCCCTCGCAACCATCATTCTACTTTATGTCTCTATGAATTTAACTATTTGCGGTATCTCGCGGAAGTGGAGTCACACAGTATTTGTCCATTTGTGACCGTCTTATTTCACTTGGCATAATATCCCCAAGGTTCACCCATGTTGTAGCAGGTTTCAGAATTTCCTCCCTTTTTGATGCTGAATAATATTCCATTTCATGGTTTTGAAACAGCGTATTTAGTTACCAAAAGTGTGTGGGCAATAGACTATTTGCATTATTTATTTTATATAAAACTAGAATTACTATTTTATACATTCATATCAATGTAGGAAACATAACCCTGTATCAGCCCACCTAAAGGTCATCCATTTATTGTCCTAATCGCTTTTATTGGGTTAAGCTCATGAATGGTCTAATGCAGGCCCTTGGACATGGATTCAAAATCAACACAAGGTCTTTGACAACAGGGAGCGGCACAGAGATTTCCCCACCCATGATGTGACACGTGTCTGCAAAGGTCTGCATAAAGCCGGCTCAGAAACAAGGGCCAGACTAACTTGCAGGAAACAGTGACCAGAGCCCGGGCAGCTGCCCTGTAGGTCAGAGCAGGTGACACAGTAGTCAGGTCTCCTAACGAAGGTTTGCACGACTTCCATCATTGTTTTCTAGCCTCCTGTACATAAAGCTCTGCAGCATCTTTTGGGAAGGGAAGAAGCCGTGCCCTATCCCCAGATCCCTAGTCATGCCCCTCCTTGAGCTTGCTGTGGCTATTACGGCTCCAATTCCTGTTTTCGAGTAGGTCACCACCACGTGACACCTGGGAGTGTGAACAGCCTGCTGAAGCTGACCACAGAATAGGAAGGGGGCATTTCCCCTCGCTTTCCTGGGGCAGCAAAAAGTGACTTGTAGGCAGTGTAGACAGCATGTGCATGTGTCTGGGTTTGGGATGGGAAGGGCTCATATTCACCGCTCCCTGCCAGCAGTTAGAGCCAGTGTGTTTCTTTTGGTCATGCTCCCCTGTTGCTGAGGGGGGTCTTGGTGCTGTAGATTTCCTAACATGTTTCCACGCCTGCATTGCAGGCCTGTGTCCTGGGCGATCCGGTGTGGAATAGACCACAGCAAAGCTTATGTAATTACAGAGGGAAGATTGGCTGTCTCGGCATGTCAAACATGAGAGCATCCTGCAAACCTTCATTATCTCTGCTCCCATAACTGTAATTTCATGCCACTGAACGCTGAAACATGCAGCGGCAGTGCCTGTTTCCTATTTGTGCTCAATTGGCACCGACTGGTGTAATTTTCAGATATCTCGTGTTTGTACAAATACTAGAAAACAAGCTGCTTCCTAAGCAGCTGACAGGGAAGGTCAGCTGTTCCCAAGCCTCCCTGTCCGTGCCAGGATGCACATTGTGTCAGGGTTCAGCAAAGAAAGAGAACCAACAGGAGATGTGTGTGTGTGTGTGTGTGTGTGTGTGTGTGTGTGTGTGTGTGTGTGTGTGTGTTTGTGTATAGAGAGGGAGATTGATTGATTGATTACGAGGAATTGGCTCAGGTGATTCTAGAGGCTGAGAAGCCCTTGCCGTCTGCCGTCTGCTAGCTGGAGACCCAGGAGAGCCAGCGATGTCCTTCAGTCCGAGTACGAAGACCTGAGAACCAGGAGCTGATGGTACAAATCCCAGACTGAGGTCAAGACAAGATGAGAGGAGATGTCCCAGCTCTAACAATGTGGCAAGTAAAAAATAAAAAACGGTGAATTCTTCTTTCTCTTCCTTTTGTTCTATTCAGGCCCCCACTGGATTGGACAGTGCCCACCCGCATTGGGGAGGGCCACCTACTTTACTGAGGCCACCGATTCAAATGCTAATCTCACTGGAAACACCCTCACATACATAGACACACCCAGAATAAATTTAATCTGGGCACCCTGTGACCCAGTCATGCTGACACATAAAATTAACCATCATCCGCATGTAGTGGGCCAGGAAGACAGAAGGATCTGTCTGCCTGGACTATCTGGGGCTGTCCTCCGTAGTGAATGTCTCTGTGTCCTCCTGGGGCAGAGCCACAGTGGCACTGACTTATTCCAAGTTCACTGTCATGTTCATGCATCTGTAGAGTTAGACATGACTTCGCCACAGAGGGAAGCAGCTGAGGGACTAGAGGACTCACCAAGGGGGGTGGTTTTTCCCTTTTCCATTCATGCACTCATATATTCAGTCATTCATTCATTCCACAAGTGTATGTGTGGAGACTGCTCTGTGCCAGGCATGGTGCTAAGTTCTGCACATAAAATGGTGAAAAAGACCCAGCAGGTCTTGGCCCTGCCACAGCTGTCCCTGAAGACAGTTGCTACAGAGCAGGACAGATGGGTAGAGTGGGTGGTGCAGGTAAACCAGAGGTGCAGAGGAGGTGCCTTGCAGGGAAAGTGCTCCAGGCAGAGGGAGCTGTGAGGCCAAGCCCGGAAGTGGGTGAGATGATGGATTCTTGGGAATGAGAGAAAGGGTCAGTTTGACCGGAGCCCAGACAGTGATCAGGGAATGGAGACAGATGGGGCCGGAGGGCGAGGCTTTTTCCTGGTTCTCAGCAGAGTAACAACAGGATTTGTGCTGTGGAAAGACCCGTCACCCACCACCAAAGGGGACACTGCCGACACTGCCATCTGGTATTCTTCCTGCTCATCTTGTCTCTGCATAGTCAAAGTTTTTAATGACATGAGAAAGGGCGTGGGGGCGGGAAGCGGGGGAAGGCAGAATGCAAACCGTTTTAGCCAATCAGCTTATTGGAGAATACTTTGTTTCAAAATACAGTGTATTAATGGAAGTTCTGAGGTATAGCGAGGCCGACAGATGAGGAGACAGCCGCCGCTGAGAAGGTAGTGTGTTACTCATGGGTCCCGAGGGTAGGGGTCCGCCATGTTGTGCAGGGCCACACGGGGAGGGACCAGGATCTGTCAGGAGAGGCAGGGAGCGTTGACGAGAGCCTTTATTGTGGTTTCCACAGGCAGGAGCGAGGCAGGGCCAGCAGGCTTAGATGGGTTAGTCTGAATAATCTCAGTAGGCTCTGAATGCAGGGCTGTCCCTAGTTGTTTGATCTCTGCCCCTGCGGTGATTAGGGCAGGTGGGTAGTGCCCCAGAGGGCGAGAGCTCCATAAAGGAGGTGATTGGGGTGTGGGCTCTGGATGGGTTGGTTTGTGTTTGGAAAGCATGCTTGTAGGAATTGGCTAGGTCCAGGAAGTGCAGACCCTTGGGGGTCAGCAAGGTCCCAGACGTCAAAGCATCAGTTACAGAAAATAAAAGACATGGTGAATATATCCTTTTGATTAGGCCATCGGGATAGCCACAAGTGTATTCTTCTCTACCTCTCAGGACAGAGAAGAGGATGTAAAAATGTTTAATACACTTCTCACAGCAAGGCAGGAAAGGCTGCCTCAGTATTTGCCTTAATCAGCTTGGTCTGCTGTAACAAAATACCGTAGTCTGGGGGCCTGAAACAATAGAACTTTATTTCTCACAGTTCTGGAGGCTGGAAGTTCAAGATCAAGGTGCTGGCCAACTGGGATCCTGGTGAGGGCTCTCTTCCTGGCCTTGGATGGCCTCATTCTTGCCGTGTCCTCACACAGCAGAGGGAGGGAGCGCTGGTGTCTCCTTCTTTTCTTACAGGAGCACTAATTCATGGGGCTCTACCCGCACTACCGAATCACCTCCCAAAGGCTCCACCTCCTAACACTAGCACATTGGGGCTCAGGGATTCAACATATGAATTTGGTGGCGGACACAGCTCATTTGATAGCAGTAGGATACGGAAACAGGAGACTCTGGAAAACCCTTTCTAGGCCCAGCCTGCCAGGCAGCCAGCCAGATTTCTGCTGTGTTCAAAGGGTTTCTTGAGTTTAGGTGACTCAAATTGGCCTGACATGGCCATGATTAATCCTTTTAGCCCAGATTGGTTTCTGGAGAGATGCAAAATACCTTTTACAGTTTTTTCCTTATACTTTTCTATATAGAATTAGTGAACATATGTTAATTAGCCTTACCCGTTGCAAAACTGCAAAGTTCTTGAATAATGGCTCCTAAGTCAAAAAGGCTGTGTTCACTCTCCCTGGTACCTTCATAACTGGGTTCATAATCCAACTTGTGGCCCACAGGAAACTTGGCACAGCCTGCTTGGCAGAGGGCCCGTTGGTGGCCGATGGGAAGTACTTCATGGCCTGCCCAAGAATTTCCCAAGTTGCCGGTAAGCCCAGCTGGTAGGAGAATATCTTGACACACACTTTCTACAAAGCAATTTTATTATGGCACCAGAAGCCACCATTTCCACTTTCAGAAGTTGATTTTAGGAGAACAATCAGTAGTTAAGCAGGGAAATTTTTGTCAAGGATGCTCATCACAGCATTTTTAAAAAAATAGTCAAAAATAGGAAAAAAGCCTTTAATATCCCAAACAGGGAATCCTTAAGAATCTGTGGCACATCCACACAATAGAGGACTCCTGACTGTCAGAAATCACTTCAAAACATGGAAACAAACAAACAAAAAAAAGATAAAAACTGGGCCACAAAGTTGTGGTACTATATGATCTGAATTTTGCAAAAGAAAGTATCTATTTTTATATAGTAAAAAAGACTACAAAAATTTTTTTCTTTTAAAAAACCTCCAATAAACCCAGCAGTGGTGGTTTTGTTTTGTTTTTGTTTTTACAAGGAGCCAATTCCTTCCATAATTGAAAAAATAATCAGTACAGATTTTTTTAACTTTTTTTTAAAACTAGGGAACATTTATTCATCGATGTCATTCTTTTACAGAATCCAAAACCTAAACTTAAAGACGTTAGTGTCATCTCATATCAGGTGAAGGGCTCAACCGTATCTGCTTGTTTGAGGAGAAGGAAAGGTCCAAGAAGACCAGAGAGGAGGGTCAGGGAATGAAGAGCATGTGTAGACAGAAGGAGGCTCACATGCAGGTGTAACATGGATTTAGAGATAATTGGGGCAAAACTTGTAGAGCACCAACTCTGGAGAATGCAGGGAGCAGCTGGGAGCACTCTTCTGGCCTGGTGGGAGAGAAGCCAGCCACACCTGCAGGTCTTAGGGGACGCATTCCAGCAGCCTCACTCCCTGCAAGGGGGAAGGTGCTTTCTAGTAGCCTAGACTGGCTGCTTCCTGAAAGACCCATCAAATCTCTGATCCCAGAGAGAATCCCGAGGCCTTGGGGAGAAAGAGCCTCCAGTTTCAGATAGTTCCTCCCTTACTTCTGCTGGATCATTGAAAACAAATTAAGCTTTCTATTTTTCCTTATGCATTTTTTAAATCATTCAGGCTTGTCTTTATCGTGAGCTTCGTGACCCTCTGTTCATGGTGTAATAAAGCATTCGAAGGCTTCATGATACCACAGCAAAATACTGAAATGAGAGAGTATGCCATCAGCATTTCGATGAGGGAGGAAACAAGAAATATATTCCCCCAAAGGACCATGAATAAGGAGCAGCAAGCCTTTCTTTTAAAAAATGCTTCCGAAAATGAGCTTGGTTATTTTTCCTAGATTGGAATGGTTGGCAAAGGGATAGCAGATGCTGGAGGCAGCAGGAAAAAGTGCAGAGATGAAACATGAAGATCCTGGGCAAGTAATTTGTTCTTATTAACTAGGCTTTGGGGATCTTCGAGCATTTACCTGAACACCTCAGGAGGCTGAACTTGCAATACATTTATGAATGCAGAAGGTAAAGCTCTGGTTGCATCTAAGTGGTTGTCACACAGATAAGTTCCTATCAGACTAATTAGGAAAAATCTATCTGTGCCGCAGCCCCCACTGGTTCCCTGTCTGACTGTGGCAATCTCGGGCATCCCTCCTATTCCTAGAACACCTTGTTCTCTGCTCCTCCTGCACGAAGGGGCGAGAGAGCCGAAGGCGAACTGGAACCCTGGACGCCTGCCCAGAACCGTGCACACACCCGAGTGCACACAAACGCGCACACACCATGCTTTTGCAATTTACGCATCCTTTTATTCTTACACAATCCAGATGCTAACCTCCCAGTGAGGGTCCTCAGGCCCTCCCTTTCCTTGAACGGTTAAGTCACCGTGGTCTGGCCTGAGCCCATCCCATGCTCTGTGGTGATCCATCTGTGCCTTGGGCAACCATCTCTACCATTCAACAGCCAAAGCCTTGAAATTTCTCTTTCCTTTAACGTGATCAAATTCTTAATCAATGTTGTTCTTAATCAATGTTGATTGTTTATTTGTTGTTTTAAATAGTAATGTTTTTTCTTATCTTGGCAAAGTTCATTTCTTTGTGGCCGTAAATTTTCAAACAGTTTGGCTTTTATGTCTCCCATGGTTTGTGTCTAAAAGGTAAAATGTGGGGCCTTTTCCTCCTTACCACAGGCATACATGCATGCATTTTCTGTATTTGGATGTAGGACTCTGTGTATTGGGGGCTGGGGGTAAGGAGAGAGGCACCTGTCTTTGGTTGATGTGCTAGAGATATGTTTACTTTACAATGAACAAAGGCTCTTTGTGAAATTTGTACATACGACTTCAGAATATGTGTGCTAGGAACTCCTGTTTTTTAAAATTGTGCAAAGTTTTGGCAGATACTGCTGGGAGTCCACCAAATCCTCCTCCTCTTCCACAGGAAGATGCAGCTGGGCCCACTGCTGCCTGACCAGGGACTCCATTTCCCAGCTTCCTGTGCAGCCAGGGGTGGCCATGGGACTCCCAGGGTTGCGTGGGGTGTCTCGTTGCACATGCTCCCCCATACTCTTCCCCTTCCTTGTCACCTGGAACAGAAACACAGAGTGGCTGCAGCCCAGACTGACCACACGGATGAGGACAACAATGCCCAGGGGTTAATGGGAAACTAGATGGAAGGAACTGAGTCCTGAACATCCACACGGAGCAGAGCCGGCCTGGCTGCCCTGGACTCTCAATGGGAGGGAAGCAAACGTATCTGTCTGGTGTTGGTTTTTTGTATTTCAGCAGCCTTTTCCCAACCCGCCCATCCCCCCTGCTGCTCCCTACACTCCCACACAGGCTCCCCAGTACTCTGGGGACCTCAGAATGTGCATCCATCCAGCCCTGGGAGGCCAGCTGGCAGCCCAGGGAGTGTTTTGAATGGAGTGTGGTGGTACAGTTGAGGCCATCGAGCAGACTTTGGCTCTTTAAAACCAAGCCCATGCTCCTGGCTTCATGGATGTGGTGTTCTTGCCAACTGAACCTTGAAACCGTGGACCACATGAGGCTAAGGAAAGAGACTGTGATATTGCGATATAATAAATATATATTTAGTCTTTGCCCTGGTTCCCGGCATATAGTTCCTAAAATCCTTAGAAAGCCCAGAATGGTGAGTGCCTTTTGTATGCTAATGAGATGTCTGGTGGCTGGGGACCCTTGGGTAGCTCAGGATGGGGGGCGGTTACTAGAAAGATCAAGGCCTGATTACAGAGTTGGGACTTCAGCCCCAGCCCTGACCTTTGGGTTGGGGTGAGAAGAGAAGGGCTGAGGGTTGAGTTGATCATCAGTGGCCAATGATGTAATCAGTTCTGCCTGCATAATAAAACCTCCATAAGGCCCCAAAAGGACTGGGTTCAGATGGGCTTCCAGATAGCTGAACACATGGAGGTTCTGGGAGAGTGGTGGTCCCAGAGAGGGCACATGCCTTGCCCTGTACAACTTTTCCATTGGCTGTTCCATCTGTATCCCTTGTAATGTCTTTACAATAAATGGGTAAACCTAAGTAAAGTATTTCCCTGAGTTCTGTGAGCTACTGTAGCAAATTAATTGAACCCAAGGAGGGAGCCCTCAATTTGTAGCCTGTTGATCAGAAGTATGGGTGACCACCTCCTACTTGCTTGTGATTGGAATCTGAAGTTGGGGGCAGTCTTGTGGGATGGGGCCCCCAGCCTGTGGGATCTGACTCTAACTCTGGGTAGATAATGTCAGGATTGAATTGAATTAGAGGACACCCAGCTGGTGTTCACTATAGAATTGCTTGGTTTGTTTTTTTTCTTCAGAAGGACTGAACAGCCAGTTTCTGAAATAAATTTCCACCCTTGCCCCACAAAGGACAAACCTCGGCTATCAAGCAGGTTGATGGTACAACTGTAATAATTATTGCTTGTGTGTCTTCAGCATCTGTCATGGCCAAGGCCTTGGTCTAGACTCTTTATATGCATTCTTTTGTTTATTCGTCACTGAAGCCTTCTGGCTGGGAGTATTTCTGCTGTCTCAGAGATGGGGGGGCGGCGCACAGGAATGCTGTGTGACTTGCCCAGAATCGCAGAGAGCGAGGCAGCTCTGGGTTCAGACTGTCCTGTTCTGGAGCACATGCTCCACCGCTCCTGTGACCACCCAAACTGGGTCCTATTGCCCGCTGCTCAAAAGGAAGACAATACACTGAGACAGCAGGGGTTGCAGCAGAGAAAGAGTTTAATATTGCAGGGCGCTGGGTGAAGAGGTGGGAGAAATTTCTCAAATCCATCTCCTTGAGAATTATGGTGCTAAGGTTTTTAAAGATAGTTTGGTGAACAAAGAGCTAGGGAATTGGGTCTGCTAATTGGCTGGGGATGAACTTACAGGGTTGGGAAACAGAAATTGTATTCTTGGCTGAGACAGTTCCTGTGTAGAGGGTCACAGGACCAGCTGAGTCAGTTCCCACATATGCCCACTGGTCCAGTTGACATTAGTTGGTCCCCCCGAATGCAGAGTCCTGAAGATATCTCAAAGACCAGTTTTAGCTTTTACTTCTTTTTCTTTTTTTAAATTTAAATTAAATTAAATTAAATTAAATTTTTTTAAATTAAAAATATCCCCCGACGACTCCTCAGGGACACACGCAGCAGACTCTGCAGTGGCAACCAGAGGGAGGCGCTGGGAATGGGGACAACACCGCTGGGCTTCAGGCACCTTGGGGAACAACCCGGTGCGCTCCAGGGGCACCGCAAAGGGCCACGCAGACCCAATCCCTGCCTGCTTGAGGGGGCGCCCGACAGGGCAGGGCGGCAGAACGTGTTCCCCCCCACCCCGCTGTGGGAGGGGTGCCCGCAAGGCAATAACCACAAAGGGCCAGTGAGGGCTGCCCGCTGTGCTGTGTCAAGAGGACCGCCGATCCCTGCAGACGCCACGAGGCCACTCTTAGGTTTTACAATAGTGATGTTATCTACAGAAGCAACTGGACTCTTAAGTGGTTAGCAACTACAGGAAGGCAAGCTAGGTTACCATGGCTGGTTAACTTTTAGCTATGTCTGTACTTCTGTGGGAATCAGACTTTTACCATAGTGCTTGCCTTATGGCCTTACATTAATATAGGCAGTTTCACGCCTGCGTTTCTGTAAGAGCAGGTACCTGAGCACTGGGCACTCCTGCAACTGCAAGGGCTCTGGGGGCCGGGACTGCCAAATGCACGAACAGGGGGAGCAGAGCGGCAGCAAAAATACTTGATGGAGAAGGTTTTGTAGTCCCATAAAAGCATGTACTGCGAGTCCTGTGCAGGGAACATACACCCAGGGCTCAGAATGGCAAAGTAAGAATTGATCTGGATTTTTCTTGCTTATCTTGGTTGTCAGCACATCCTAGGGAACCTTTGCTTTTATTTCACTCCAAGCTCAGGGACCAAGATTCGAGATGAAAAGGTGGTGGGTTTTCGGGGGTAGTCACAATTAGGAGGACACTTCTGAGGTTTAATTGTGTCTCATGTCGAAGGTGAGGCTCTCCCAGGGAGCCTGGGCATCTGCCTTCCAGGGCCAATTTATGACCATAGTCCATAGGTTTCTCTCTCTCGCCCAAGGTACCCACAGAAACAATTCAGGTGTGAAGCTGCCCAGACTACACAGCAGAACCCAGGATTGGAGTGAACACCAGGGCCAAAGAGAAGATGAAAAAATAATAATAAAACAACGAAGCAGTGCTTGTCCTGCAAGTCCCAGGGAAGGAAACCAGAACTGGGTACTTACTCAATATCTTAGGAAATCAAGTTTATTAAAGGTTCGAGTGAGGCCAGAGAGAATTATGAAGGTGGCAAGCTACAAGTCAGAGTTGAAGACTGACTGGCTGGGGTTACTTAGCAGGGCTGTGATAGGAAAACAAAACGATGAAAGTGGACACCCAACTGTGACCCCTGTTGCTCCAATAGTCCCTGCCTGTCATCTTAAGATCACGTCCTTTTCTAGTCTTTCCAGCTTTGCTAGTAACTTACAGGCTCTAGACGTCCTCAAGTTGTGTTGTCTTTGGCGTTTGCTATGGTCTAAATGTTGGTATCCCCGCTCCCCAATTCGCATGTTGGAACCGAATACCCAATGTGGTAGTATTAAGAGGTAGGGCCTCTGGGAAGTGATTCAGTCCTGGGGGCTCCACCCTCACAAATGGGATTAGTGTCCTTATAAAAGAGGCTTGAGGGAGCTCCCTTGAAGACACAGCAACAGGCGCCGTCTGTGAAGCAGAGAGCGAGGCTTCACTAGACACCAAACCTTTATCTTGGACTTTCCAGCCTCCAGAACTGTAAGAAGTAAATTTCTGTTGCTTATAAATTATCCAGTCTAAGGTATCTTGTTATAGCAGCTTGAACGAACTGATACAGGGGTGTTGGCCCTGGCATTCTGGGTTTACTGTTCATGGTCCTTGCGCATATTTTGGCAAGAAGGTAGGCTTATACACCGAAAGAGTAATAATACTTTATTTAAAATATATACAAAATTATTACTTTGAAACATATATATTACTGTCCAACATATATCATATAACACTGAATTATGTAAATTTTGGTACCTTCGTTCATTCAGTTTTGTGATTTCTCTTTTGCTCAAGGCTTCTGAAGAAAAGTATCTGAAATGCCCACCAGAGGGAAGGTGCCCATGGGCTTGGTCCCCTTGGTGGCCTAGCTGTGCTCTTGGACACTACTGTGGCCCTGAAGCCCTGCCCCAAGGGAGCTGAAGGCAAATCCTGGCCTTGCTGGGGCACTGGGGACTCAGAATTGATGGGACTCACTTCAACCAGGCACACACCAACTGCTCATGTTCTCTTTCTCTCTCCCCCTACCCCCATCTGGGTATAAAAAGAGGGTGGACTTGGTGAGCACAGGTGTCAATTATTTTCTTAACCCTTCTCTGGGCTTAGAATAATCTAAATTATGTTCTTCTCTTCACCCTCCTTTCTTCCCTGCCCTTGTCACCACTGCCACGGGGAGGGAGTGAGAATAGGAGCCAGCCTCTTAATACCTCTTAGGAAGAAATAAGAAGTAAAACAAAAAAATGGAATTTCGTGCTCTTAGGCTGCTTTTGAGTTACCATTATCCTGAGATAAATCAGACAACTGCTTTTAGGCACAGCGCATGCCTCATTCATCACTGCCTCCCCACAGTGCCTTACATCCAGTAGGCACTTAATAAATGCTCATTGCATGGAGGAACAGATGACTGCAGGGGATCTGGTAAGTGCGGGCAGGAAACACACAAAGTGGGGTTTATAATCAGAGCGCTGGAGAGATGAGAGGGATGTTGGAGATCATCTCGACCTGCTTCCTCAGTTGGCGAACAGGGTAACCGAGGCCCAGAGCAGCGAGGTGAAACGAACAAGGTCATAAGAGGAATTCCTGATAGAGTCAGACCTGGAATCTGATTTTCTAAATTTCTCCTTAAACTTCCCACTTTCCTCAGATCTGAAACTACAGAGAGAGCTCAGTGGATGCAATGCTATGCCCTGAACTCAAGACACTCATATCCCAACATCAGAAGCTCCCGGTGGTGGCGGGTAGCCAAGTGTAGGGTGCAAGCAGAAAGGTCCCCTCTGGGCAGCTTCACTCCTGGGATCCAGTCCTGGGCGGGTGGACCGGACAGCAGCAGCGGGTCTGAATGAGGTAGGAGGAACACCGAGACCGATGGGGACCGCCCCGCGGGTGGGGTTTGCTCATTCTGCCCCTGCAGCGGTGCTAGGGCTGAAGGGCACTGGGTGGCTCACAAAGGCTCTGAGGCCCCAGGATGTCCAGAGGGAACGTGTAAACAAGGCCCAGCGACGGACCGCTTCTGATACTGAAAGCAGGTCACTGCAAAGACTTGCTCAATGCATGGATTTCAGGGGGCAGTTTTTTCAGCACACTGGAAACAGGAGAAAAGAAAGGGAAAGAGGGAAGGGGCCAAGGGACTGTCCCGCACACAGGGAAGCCGAGAGGCCTCGGGGTGCAGGGATGGGGTAGGCCGGCCAGGTCAGGGGGACATGGGTATGGGGGACATGCATGAGTGTCCGGGTGTGCTTCTCACTTCAGCTGAGTGGCCCCAGAACATTCTCTGGGCTTCAAACCACTCAGTTCTCCCATGCACCACACCGGGGAACTCAGACGCACAGGAGCTCACTCTGTGTCCCAGTGTGATTTTGGTTTCTTTCTAGAAAGAGTGATTTGGCATGGCCAGAGATGCACATTTGACAAGGTAAAAGAACCTTGCGTGATTCCCCATATGCCACAAACATGAATGATTGAAGGCAGGTGTCAAAGAGGGAATGATAACCCACAAGCTGGTCCCTGCTTGGGTCTCTCATTTCAGAACATGGCACCACCGGGTTTCTCTGGAGCAGGTGCAGAGGGAGCTCGGAGGCAGGATTGAGCTCTTGGGACAGGCCCCCGCTCCTGCCCCACCCTCAACAGCTTCGCTCCCTGCCTACCCCTAGTCCCTGACTTTCTGCCCAACTTCTGCACGCCCCACCCCGCTCCGTTTTGCCTTAACTACCTTGCAGTTCCCATTAGACCCACGCATGGCTCCTCCGCGATGAGAAACAAAAATAATTTGTCTTGCCAAAATTTGAAATTTGGGAGCCGCAGCTCATCTGGTAACACATGAGTACCTTTGTGCTTAAACAGCCGCCACGAAGTGCAGACTACGACAAACGTGCCAGGGAGCAGAGCAGGACGCACGAGCGCGTCCTGGGACCCGGTGGCCGACCCTCCCTAGACGGCAGACTGGTTCTCGTTGCACACATAGACTGTGCTCGGCTGGATTCTCCTCCGGATCCGCTCAGGCACTTTGGGAAGGATCTGGAAGGTTTGGGGCAGCAGCTCTATGCAGGCCTCGCGGAATTTTTTGATTCTCCAGCAGTAGACGATGGGGTTGAAGACGGACTTGAGGTAACTGAGCCACAGGACGCAGGTGCTGGTGGCGTAGTAGGAGGAGCCGTAGTAGAAGCGCCGGCTGAACACAGACAGGAGGCTGTAGACCGAGTAGGGCAGCCAGCAGAGGGAGAAGCCCACGAAGAGGATGAGGATGGTGGTGAAGGCCTTGGTCTTGAAGCTCAGGTCCACGCTGACCTGGTGCTGGCGCTGCAGCCGCCGCCGGCCGGCGCGGGACAGCTGCCGCAGGTCCAGGCTGTCGGACTGGTTGTGCACGCGCACGGCGTTCTTGCGCACCGTGTTGAGGATGCACGTGTAGGCGCACAGCATGACGCCGAAGGGCACGAAGAACACGGCCGCCACCAGAGTCACCACGTAGGCGCGGGCGGCGGGGAACTCGGTGTAGCCCAGCACGCACTGGGGGGCCCGCGCGGGCACCTCCACGAACGTCGGGCCCAAGAGCGAGGGGACCGAGACGCAGAAGGACAGCGCCCAGGAGACGGCGATGATCACCTTGGCCCTCCGCGGGTTCAGCTTGTCCTGCCGCTGCACGATGATGAGAAAGCGGTCCACGCTGATGATGAGCAGGATGGCCACGCCCTCGAGGACGAAAAACCAGTAGAGAGTGGCCGAGAGGCGGCAGAAGCCGTCCCCGAAGTGCCAGCGGACAGTGATGAGGGTGACGGCGGCGAAGGGCATGCAGCATACGGACAGCATGATGTCGGAGAAGGCCAGCGTGGCCAGCAGCAGGTTGATGGCAGAGCGCATGGCCGGCCTCTGGTACACGATGACGCAGACCACGGTGTTGCCGAGGAAGCCGACCACAATCATGAGCAGCATCACCACGGCCAGCGTGATCCTGAGCGGGGCGGGCAGGGCCGTGGCCCTGGTGTCCGTCGCGTTGCTGGCGTTCAGCAGCAGGTGTTGGTAAGTATCGAGGGACGTGCTGTTACAGGCCATCTTGGAGAGACACTTGGAGCCAGGACGCAAATGGCCAAGGAGGGGTGACCCTCAGCGCTTTGGTGGCTGCCATCTTCTGTCTGTCAGCTGCATCTTCTTCCTCGATGTCGTTGGAGCTCTAGGGCACTGGAATGGTCGTTGGGAGAAACGGCTTTCTTTGGGGGCACTAGCTGGGTTTTGCAATTCATGGATCACATCCTAGTCATCTCTGTGGCAACCGATTGTGTCCACAGCTTCCCACTTGGACACTCTGTAGCCTAGAGCAAGCAAGAGGACAAAAGAGAAGGGAGTTAGTTCTTCCGAGCACATATTGAATAGCACACACATTTAAATTTCACAGGTATCCCTCAGCACTAGAGTGGAGAGAAAGACTGACTCATTTAGTTACCATTTGGGACAAAGCTTGGTGTTCACAAATACTGTCTGAGTCTTGTCAAGCAGCCCAGGCAAACCTAATCTGCTCTGTTTTTGGGGACTAAGGCGGTAGATACTTTGTAATTAGTACTTATGTAATAACTTGAGTTTTAAGCAACCTAGCTGAATGAAGCCCCATTAGAATGTCAGCTCCATGAGGGCAGAGTTTTATCTGTTTTACATTCTGCATCTCCTAGCATCTAGTACTGTGCCTGGCATACAAATAGATACTTGTTGAGTCGATTAATAAGCGGTAGTTGATGTTGCTGCTGTATTTGTTTAACTTTTTTTAAAAAATCCACTTTATTGAGGAATGACTGACATGTAAAAAGCTGTGCAAATTTATGTCTGAATACACTGTGAAACCACCACCACGAAGGCCATAGACATATCCGTCATCTCCCAAAGTTTCCTCCCACCCCTTTCATTGTTATTATTTTATTTTTGTGATAAGAACGCTGAACATAAGATCTACCCTCTTAGCAAATTTTAAGTATTTATATATTTTTAATTAAAAAATTAAGTCGATTTGTTTAACTTTATTTGAAATAAGTATAAATTCACATGTAAGAAATAGTATGGTGGGCTCCATATACCCTTCAAGTTGTTTCCCTGATGGTAACAACTGGGATAACTGTGGTGCTGCTGTAATATTACTTTTGGAGACACTGATGGGGAGAAGGGGACTCTCCCCAAAGATAAGGCCTTTTAAGATATGATGTTAATTTTTATTTTGTTTCTCATAGTATGGCAAGAATAGCATTCAGGAGCTCAGGTCTGCAGTCAGATGGCCCAGGCTGGGTGAGATCCAGCCTACACCATTTATCCACGCCTGGACACCTTTCAGCTGACTTCTTCATCTGGAGCACACAGACACTAATCAGGACTAGGACAGCCTCCCTGTGGGCCTAGGGTGCTCCCCAGCCCTCCTCGGTTTCCCTTCACTGGGCCTCACCTTTGATAACAGTCCCTTCAGTATCTCTCTTTATGAATCAGGGTCTAACCTCTTTCCTGCCTCCACCCTGACTGATACAGAGGTCATGGCAAACTGAAGTTACGAGGCAACAGAAGCTAAGAGTAAGTAGATACTAGGAGGTAGAGGAAAGTTATGTGTGTGTGTGTGTGTGTGTGTGTGTGTGTGTATGGAAACAGGGGCACAGAAATCTACTTCAGTTCCTGAAAGGCTTCCAATTCCAGCTGGATTTCCATATGTGCATTTACAATATTTATTCCCCTTTGTTTTTTAATAGAATTTTTAGCTTTTCATTTTCATCTAATCTCTTACCCTCCCCTTGCCATCACCTCTCAGAGACAGCCTCTTTTTCTAAGACACAGGATCTTGCTATTGCCCAGCCTGGAGTGCAGTGGTTATTCGCGGGTGTAATCATAGTGCACTACAGCCTCGAACACCTGGGCTTAAGTGATCCTCCTGCCTCAGCCTCCTGAGTAGCTGGGACTACAGGTATGTGCCACATGCCTGGCTTCAGAGACAGTCTCTCTGAGTATATTCTGGTCTGGGTTTTGCTGATGATAATGCCCATAGTGCTACATGATGAGCTCCCATTTTATTTCTTGATTTACTCACTTTATATCATCTGTGCCCTCGCCATAGAAAGGTGAAAGTTTAGCTTACCCTAACTACCTCACTACTCTCCTCCTAAGAACTGATGACTGATTATCATGGAAATAATTAAACTGATCACCATCGTAACTATAAAAATGTACTTAAATGTCTGCATGGCACTCCACCAGATATGGACGCATCTCTTCACTCTACTCCGTACGATCCGTGATTGGTACCTCTTGTCTTCAGCCACCTCTTCCCTCTCCCTTTCATCAGCTATGCTTTAATTTTTACCTAGTTAAGGTCATTAATATCTACATCCATTCTTTCCTGCATCTGCAACCAGATCTTCTGTGCTTTTTCCTAAGTTGACTCGAAGAGTTTAACTCCCATGAAAGGTGCTTCTGTTTCATGGCTATGTAATATTGCTCAGGGTGGGGTGGATTGTCAGCTGGAATTACATCTTCCTGACTGGTTTAGCCTTATGATCCTAGAGGGGTCATATGTGCAAGGAGCACATTCCCAGCACTGAGGTTAAATGGAGTCTGTTCTCTTACCCATCGAAGCTTCAATGCTAAGAACAGGCCAGAGCACAGTTTATTTCATATGTGGTCCATGACTTTCTTGTACAGCTGTGTGTGTTTTCCTCGAGTTTCTTATTGCCTTTCTTCTTTTTCTTAGCCTTTATGTAGCTTTCCAGTCATGCACTCCTGCAGCTTGTCCTTTCTTCCCAAGGCTATCCCTCCTGCGGCCTCTGCTTCTGCTCCAGGTCTGGGCTCGCTGGGTGGGTGGCACAGCTGCCGTCCACAACTGCCCTTCCCAAATCCCCGGGATCCACTTGTTCCTAAATCCTTTGTCATTTTCTCTCTGGCTTTCTTTTATTGTGATGGCCAACATCCTTAAATTACTTGCAAAGAAAGGTTTTAAGGGAGGTGAGCTTTCTGAGTCCTCGCGTATCTGAAAAATCCTTCTTCTGCCTTCCCGTGGACTAATGCTTTGTCTGGCTGTAGAACTGAGGCTGAAGTAACGTACCCTCAGGAACTGGGAGGCATTGCTCCTTCTAGCACCCAGCGTTGCTGGTATTAGATATGAAGTGGATTTGATTCTTTTCCTTCATAGGTGAACAAGTTTTTTTTCTCTTGAAGATTTGCTAATATTTATTTTTTCTTGAAACTGTTTGTACAAGGTGTACTTAGGCGTGGTACTCTTATCATGCTGGGTACTCACTCAGCGGGTCTTTTAAATCCAAATGCATATACATCCTGAAACTGAGATAGTCTCTTCTTTCATATCTGGAGTAGTTTTCTTCCCTCTGATCTCTGGGAAAGTGCTTACTGGTCATATGCTGGACCTCATGCATTGGGCCTCAAATTTTCTTTTCTTTCCCTTTTTTTTTTTTTTTTTAAGTTTTTGCCTCTGTTTTTGGTCTTTGTTTACTCTATGTTCTGGGGGAATTTTTTTTTTTTTAATTTTACATCTAGTCCTATTTAATTTCTAATTTTGGCAATCATTTATAAAATCTAAGAGTATTCTTATTTTCTGAGCCTTTTGCATGGCATTCCATTCTTATTTATGTATATAATATACTCTCAAAATTCCCTGAGGTTATTGGAGATTTTATTTTAGGTTCTCTTCTTTTTTTCTGAATTATATCTGGTTCCTCGAGGGTGAGTGCTTTGGCTTATCTTGACCTTTCTCTTTAAAACTGCTACTCCTCCTCATGTGGCTGGTGGTTCCTGAATCTTGATCATGCTTGAGGTCTAAGGGCTGGGTCAGTTTCCCCCCAGCTCTCACCCCGTGTGGAGTGACAAGCTCACTGTGGGTCAGGCCTTTCCTCAGGGTGAATGGGTGAGGAGCCAGCCCTCCAGCCAAGGGTTTCCCAGTGCCAAGATGAGTAGCACTTCCCTCTGGAATCTCCCCATTTACATCCCAAACCTTCACTGCCACCAACAGTATGGTCAGTACATTTACTGAAGAATATTCTACTCTTTGTCCTGGGGAAGAGAGGTAAATGTCAACAGCCTGAACTTCATAGGGTGAATCCCTCTTTTTAAAAAATAGGGTTTGAGTGGGCCTCTGTTTTTCTAGTGCAGATGTTAAATAAGTATTTCACTTAGCCTGTGGTACATAAGGATTATACCAACCTCGTCATTCATCTTTTGGAAGTGCTAAGTGCATAATAAGAGCTAAGAGCCCAGTCCTGGATTCAGATAGCTACTATGAGCTGGTTATTTTGTTATTTAATTTCTCTAAGTCTTCATTTCCTTATCTGTAAAATGGGGATAGCAATGGTGCCTACCGGAGGGGGTTATTGTGACATGCACACGAGGGAATGGATCCATACAGCAGGCAGCCCATTTGAGTTAGCTGCTGATTAATCTTCAATTCAAGGATGAAGGCTTTGTTTAGCTTGGCAAAAGAGTCTTAAAATGGAAGATGCTTTTGAATTGCTAACAATATATCATTAGACATGTATTTTGTTTAAAAATTACCTAAAAGTATTATAAAATTTAAAAACATAGGAATCTATCGAGTCAAAAATTTGACTAAATTTTCTTTTTACAGGTCGGATTTTTTCCCCTTTGGGAAACAGATGTATAGTAATTTCAATAGGAAGCAGCTTCTGGCCCTTCCATGTCACCTGGAAAATCTCTCTAGGCCGTGATGATGGCCTAGGCAGAAATCAGCTTGGATTGACTCAGGCAAGACCTCAAGATGAGCCAAAAGAACACACTTGACCAACTGGAGACTCCTGACATGGGTAATGGTCCCAGAATCAAAGCATTGAAAGGAAACTTGAATGGCCAAATGAGCTGAGTAGA
>RJWJ010012609.1:0-21339 GCA_004363605.1 Indri indri | reverse complement strand
AATATTTTTTTGGCTGAGGACACAGGATTTAATGCATCTAAGTTAAGTGTGCACATGAAGGTTTTTCTCCCCTGAGTACAGGGTGGTAAGAACTGTGGGACCAGGTGTTGGGTTCTGAATGCAAATCTCAGTTTGGTTATGAATGAGCTGCATTGTATTTCTTTGCCTCCTTGACTCCCCTGCTCATTGATAAAGTGCTAATTTCTAAGATCTCTTCCAATTCCTTGTAGGAGTTAATTGGCTAAATTAGATTTGGGGAACTTCATATTAATGCATTGCATGTTATGACCAAGTATATCTGGATGATAGTGATTTTAAAATAAGTTGGACTCAAAGGATCTAGAACTGGATTTGAATGTATTTTACTATTTCTCTCCACTTTTTCCTAAGTGCACAGGCTGACCCCCCAAATACAGAGGCACACAGGGAACCCTGATTAGAAACCCCTCTCCTTGACCCCAATATCCCATGACTGTTTAGGTTAAAGCCCTTTGTTCTTACAGCCATATACACCCCCCCCCCAGGCCTTTAATGAGAACACACAAGGGGAGAAAAGCTGTATCTCCAAATAAACTCATTGCTTTTATATAATTTGCAGCAATTAAAAAAAAAAACCCACAATGAAACATCATCTCACCCCAATTGGGATGCCTATAATCAAAAAGACAAAAAATAACAAATGCTGGCGAGGATGTGGAGAAAAGGGATCTAGTACACATTGTTAGTGGGAATGTAAATGTACAGCTATTATGAAAACAGAATGAGGTTCCTCAAAAAACTAAAACTAGAACTACCAATATGGTCCAGCAATCCCACTACTGGGTATGTAGCCAAAGGAAATGGAATCAGTATGTTGAAGAGCTATCTGTGCTCTCATGTATTGCAGCACTATTCACAATAGCCAAGATGTGGAATCAACTTGTGTCCATCAACAGATGAATAAAGAAAATGTGGTTTACATTCAAAATGGAGTACTATTTAGCCATAAAAAGAACAAAATTCTGTCATATGCAGCAACACGGATGAGCTTAGAGGACATTATGTTAAGTGAAATAAGCCAGCATAGAAAGATAAATATTGCGTGTTCTCAGTCATATATGGAAGTGAGTCCTTCATTTGCGTGCTTCTGGGCTATAAAGTTGGGTTTTCCCCACAATGATAATTACAGAGTAAGTTCATGTTTAACCAAGGGAACAAATAGTGCAAAGCATTTTTTTTTTTTAATGTGTGTGTCATGAAGTTGAATCTGATTAAAATTATTTTGGCTTCTGGGCATCAACCTGTCTCAGCTATTTTAATTTAGCATTTTGGTCATGGTCCTGTCGTTAATAGCCGAATCAACAGTACTGTTATTACAAGGGACGTGGGCACATTCGAGATCAAAGTATTAATAAAATGTAACAGTGAACAAGAAATGTTCTACTGCTGTTCTTTGAGTAACAGCACTCACCACCGCTGGCAGTTTTCACTTTGAGAAACGGGATCCATGATGTGGATTATCAGCCAAGGAAGAAGCAGGCTGGGAACTGAACTGTTTGAAGGTGTAGTTCCTCTTCAAATGAGCTCACCCCGAAACTGGGAGGTCGTGCAGGTGTCAGAAGATAAATAATCATCTCCAACTGAAGTATAATTAATCAACTAAGGAAAGGGCGGCCAGGCTGTGTGCTGGCTGTGTGCTATGGTGTGAGTAGATGTGTACTAACAAAGTCTAACAAAGTGGTGTCCACGCAAAAGACAGAAGGTGCTTTCAGCCACCAGCAAAGAGGAAATGCCACCATCCACGCACTGAATTAATTTACTGCAAGGTTTTCTAAAGCTCCTTCTGTAGCCACCTCCACCTCTACTGACCTGCCCTCGGCACAGCGAGCCTCTCCTCTCCAAGCCTTCCGTGTCCACTCCCACGTCGTCCTCGCAAGTGGGGGAGGAGGCAGGGAAATTGTGAAAGGGACCCTCAGACACAGTCACGACGAGGTCAAATTCATAACAGCAGTAAAACATGGAGCGGAGCCTGGGAGCCAGGTTTCATGGTACTTAGACTCCGGAAGAAGGACAAGCCTGCGTGAGGATGGTGGCTCAGGGGAGGGTGACTTCATGTCCGTGACACTCACAAGTGTGGAGGAGAGGGAAACATTGCCCCGCCCCAACCACACAAGTGGAGGTACAGACAATCTTTTTTAATTTTTATTTTATTTTATCTTATTTTGAGACAGTTTCGCTCTGTCGCCCTGGGTAGAGTGCAGTCATCGTAGCTCACTGCAACCTCCAACTCCTGGGCTCAAGCGATCCTCCCACCTTGGCCTCCCAGTGTTAGGAATACAGGCGTGAGCCCCCGCGCCCGGCCAACAGTCTTGAAAAGAAATAACACTCTTGTTCTCCTTTCCTGGTAGGTGAAGAATGGACTTTTAAAAAACTGAGTTTCAGTGGTCGATTGTGATGATGAGGGAAGGAACCTTTTTCTCTGCTATCGAAACATGACAACTGTTTGTGTGACCACCAGGTGGCGCTCTGAGGTTTTTACCCTGGGCCGGGGCTGCCTCAGGATGCGGGGAAGGGCCTGCCTGGGACCTGCCCTGCCAAAGCTGTCTTTCTCTCCCCTCTCTTCTCTCCTTCCTTTCCTTCCTTCCTTCCTTCCTTCCTTCCTTCCTTCCTTCCTTCCTTCCTTCCTTCCTTCCTTCCTTCCTTCCCTCTCTGTTTCTTTTTTCTTCTTCCTTTTTTTCTTTTCTTTCTTTCTTCTTTCTTTTTGTTTCTTTGTTTCCTTCCCTGCTTTGCTAACTTTTAAAATCCTATTATACTAAATTGCAAACACATACAAAGTAGATAAACCAGTGTAACAAAGCCCTCCTTGGCCAGGCTTTTGAGATATGTTCCCCATTTCCTTCCACATAAGCTGGCGCCTCCTTGTCCCTAAACACCTCCTGTGCAGGCTTTTGTTTCCAGTGCAGTGAGGAGATTCTGCCAGGTGTTCCGGGACAGGAGGCCGGGATGGCTGGGAGGGAGGAGTGGCCCCACAGACACGGAGACGCGGGAATGCGCCCAAGGGAGGCCGGGGCACAGGAGGACGCAGGGGAGAAAGGCTCCAGAAGGCTGCGCGGCTCTGCAGGTAAGTGGTCTGACGCCGGCGCAGCCCGCGCTGGGGTGCGGCCGTCTGCGTCGCAAACTTGCTGTTTCGGGCAGCAAATCTCATCTTCAACTGGGGATATGTTTGGCTTTCAGTTGCCAGGACGAAGAAAGCAATAAATGTCTTTCTCCCTTTCTCATCCTCAAGGTCCTACGTGCGAAGACCAGCCAGGCTGGAAACTGACTGAAACCAGGACGCATAAACCCCGCGGAAAGAGGGGGCGGCCATGCGCGCGCAGGGCCCGAGGGCCGAGCAGGGACCCGTCTGCGCGGTGGTGGGAGTCGGGTGCTGGACATTGGCGATCTCCGCGTGCGGAAGGAAGACCTCCTGCGGCGGGGTGGGGACCCCCCCCCCGCCCCCCCAGCACGGGCTCCCAGCCCTGGGCACACGCCGCCTTCCTCCCAGCCGCTGACACCGAATGGATTATTGTGTCTGAGGTCCGGTCCAGTCCAGAACGCCCGCTGCACCACTGTGAGGTGTTCAGGAAAATGACTGAGTCTTCCCACGCGGTGGCAAAAGCTCATCCGTCTGTAAATCCCACCCTACTATCCTCCCCGGTAGTCCCCTTGCTCCTCTGTGACACCTTCCTTGTTCCTCAAGCAAAAGCTGCCATGGGCTCGTCCCTGCTCCCAGGTGGCTTGGTACCTGCGTCTGTTGGAGCATCCATCCGCCCTGGCCCCGTCCCCTCTCTGAGCTTCCCGAGGCGCCTGTGCATCCCGGTGCCTCTGGGCCTTGGCAGCGGCGCCAGACCGTTGCTGGGCCCAGGTGTGTTCCTGGGGCTGGGCCACCGACCACGAGAACAAAACGCGCGCATGCGCTTCGACGTGGAGTGGGCGGGTGTTTTGGAACCATTTTTCACAAACATTATTTAAAAAGTCAGGCACACGCTACACACAGGTACACTACATTTTAATTATCAGATTTAGAATTTTATATATATGCATTTACATATATATGTACATCCAGTAGAATTTGCTTCCACTCTACTGGTTCTGTTTCAGCCAAATGGTGGGAAATTTGTTGGGCTCTTTCTCCATAGTGTTTAATATTGCTTCACATAACCAATTGGTTTTGTGATATTGGATTTTTAGTCTCTGCTCCAGAAGAACATATTGGTTCAAAAATGCCAAATCTAAGAAATGAAGTCAATTTTGGCAGATGGGCAAGCTAGGAACAGCCCTTTGCTGTGCAAACAGCTTGACTCTGTCATTACCTGCGACCTTGTCACCTGTCTTTTTGATACAAACTCTCAAACAGATGGTACATTTCAATTTCAATAACTTTATTGGCGACGAAAAAATATGCAAGAGCTGCCAAAAGTAATACATCAAGTAGCTGTGTTTAGAAACAGGTGTTGTGCCACGTGTCTCAACTTCTAAGAAAAGTGAGCTGAAAGGAACCAGATCCCTCAACTCGGGCAAGATTACTGGGGAGATATTTCCAAATAGGGCAGAATTGGGAAGACTTTTAATGAAGCAAATCTTTATTTCCTATTCTTCTTAGTAATGGCTAACATTTCTTGTGCACTTATTATGTGCCAGGAGGAGCCCTTTATATAGCTCAGTGGTTCTGAATCTTGGTCCCTAAACTTTCAGCATCAGCCTCACCCAAGAACTTGCTAAAGGAAAATTCTCAGGGCCACTCAAGACTTACTGAATCACAAACCCTGGGGGTGAGGTGGGACCTGTGATATGTGTTTTAACAAGCCCTCTGAATGTTCTCAAGTGTGGACACTACTGACAAAGCTTCTCTCATTTAACTCTCACACTGACTGTGTTTTACAGATGAGGAAGCTGATGAGCATTTACCTAGAAAGTACAGTGGTAGGGTCATATATTAGAACCAGATGGTCTGACCCCAGAACCCATGGCCTTAAGTCTGGCTATGCACAGAGAGGCTAAAGATAGAATTGGGAGCTCCCATCAGACTTTTACACCGGAAATGAGTCAGCATTTTGGAACAACAGCAAGGATGTCTCTCAGCAGGGAAGATGGGGGGGGGAGCGGGGAGGGGGGACAAGGACAGGGCCTGTGTGTGGGAGCGTCACAAAGCCAGGGCATCAGGGCAGACCCCAGGACACAAGGCTGCCCTTGGGCCTGTGTGACACTCTGTGTGGGTGGTAGAGGAGCTCATGTAGATATCTCTTGAGCAAATGTGGATGAGACCTATTTGTCCCCTCAAATTTAAAATCTGCTTGCTGTAGAGAATGAAGGAGTCAACATTAGATCCGTGGGAGATGCAGGGTGGCGTGGGGATTCAGACACTATCTCGTCTCTTTGTTCAGCCCTTGGCACCTCCCCACCTTTTCAAGTCAGGACACATATAGAAAGTGATATGCGTAGGGCACACCAGAGTCACCGACCGCAGGCTCGTCCTACTGCTACCAGAGCTAAGAGTGTTAATGCCTCAGACACACAAGCAACCCGTTCCTGGTGGCAGGACCATACGTACCTGCTGGTGGCTGGGAGACTCTAATCCGAGCAGCCCTCTTGATGATTTCAGGCCTCTATGAATGCAACATCTAACAATGACTGAATTTTTGCTCTGGCCAAAGAAGCAGTAATAATATCTATTACCTGAATGAGACTTTAAGATATACAAAGTACTCCCCAAATGTGCTCTTATTTCTTTCTCACAGCCATCTGATGACATATTACTATTCCCATTTACAGATGGGAAAACTCAATGCAATTAAGTGATTTGCTTAAGATGCTACTAGTGGGAGAACAGGGAAGTCGGTCACATCTTCTTCTACTCTTCGACTCCTCCCTGTCTTCCTCTGTCTTGGGCGAGCCCCACGTCAGAGTACACACTCGGTGTACACATGGGTTTCATCGTGTGGACAAATTTATTTCTATAGATTCAGATTATGACTCTGATCCACTGACTGGCCATGCTCATTCTGGTTTATGACAAAGGACAACCAGTTGTTTAAGAACTTCTGAAAAGTCCAAAATAACCCACAGGACATTCATAAAATATTTGTTTTTATGTATCTTTATCGCTTTTCTTTAGGGGGGTCCAAAGCATACGACTCACTTAGGGTCATCAGTTTCAAAGTGAATCTTTGACAATTCTATTTGTGCATTTCAATATTAAAAGCCAGATTTTCACCCCCTTTTTAAACTAGTTTAGAGTCGTTACATCTAAGTAGGGTTTTTAAAGTCCCTGAACCATGTATGAAGATTTTGCTAGAGGCACAAAGCATATGGTGCTTGTTTAAAAATGGATATGGCTGTTATTTTAACGGAATCTGAGACAATTAGCACTTTTTCAAGATGCTAAAAAATAAGACCTGCTAATGTTGCAATTCTCCAGGTAGAGCGTGAGACATCCCAAGCAGCCTGCACTTGGGGGCTCCCAGGACAGCTGTGGCTTACACAGGAGAAAACCCGGATACTGATAACCTGGAACTTCTCAGGGCTGCAGTGGGGCTGCTTTGCAAAACCTTTGCTCCTTCTCCAAAATTACATCTGCAGGCTCCCCTACCCTCCTTGTACTTGGCTTTCTCAAAAACTTATTCTAAACTTTTTTACCTTTTGCAATTTTTCTGGTATTTTATTTTATTTTATTTTATTTTATTTTCTGAGACAGAGTCTCACTCCTTTGCCTGGGGCGAGTGCCGTGGCGTCAGCCTAGCTCACGGCAACCTCAAACTCCTGGGCTCAAGCAATCCTACTGTCTCAGCCTCCCGAGTAGCTGGGACTACAGGCATGCACCACCATGCCCGGCTAATTTTTTTCTATATATATTTTTAGCTGTCCAATCAATTTCTTTCTATTTTTTGGTAGAGACGGGGTCTCACTCTTGCTCAGGCTGGTCTCGAACTCCTGAGCTCAGAACGATCCGCCCGCCTCGGCCTCCCAGAGTGCTAGGATTACGGGCGTGAGCCACCACGCCCGGCCTTTTTCTGGTATTTTATACTCTCATTCTAAACAAACCAAAAAACCCAACTAAATTTGGTAAAGAAAAGTTTTTTCATTTGTGATATAATGAGGACAGACACAGCTTATATACTCCATTAAAATTATTTTTGATTATATTTTAATCTTAACAGCTTTTTGAGACACAATTTATGTATTGTAACATTTGCCCATTGTATGTTTATAATTCAATGAATTTTAGCCAATTTAAAGTGTTGTATAACTATCACCACAATCCACTTTGAGAACATTTCCACCCTCCCCCAAAAATATTTCTCATGTTTGTTTGCAATGAATTGATTGGATTTTTTAATAGTGGTTCAATTTATTTTCCAAAAAGGGTTCCTGACATGACCCAAGAACTTGCCAATGTGAATGGAGGCCTGGCAACTCTGGCGGCAGCTCTGCCCTCGAGTTCCCACCTGGGCCCCTCGCACACTAGGAGTGGCGTTGAAGAGGCTGTCCTCCTAATAAAGGTGAAACATCATTAAAATCACTGAGTCCTTGTACCCTGGACCGTGTTGCTATCCATGGTTCTGAATTAATAAGTATTAGTAGCACAGGAAGCAGGACAAGCTTAACTTATTTGCCCATGTAAACATATTTGCCAAAGTGCCACCCACTAACATAGAGTCATGATGAACCAATGATACAGAGGAGGCCGTGGGGACCTCGGAAACAAGGTAGGCACAGGGGCTTGGACTTGGAAAATCTATGCTATAGTCCTTGTTCTGCCTTGTAACCTGGAGAAAATTCCCAACTGTTCAGCCCCAGTTTCTTCTTTCGCAAAATGGGATTGGGGTACCTACCTCACAGGTTGTGAAGATTAAAAGTTTAGAAAAGCACCCTAAAAATCTTAAGGTACTAGACAAAAGAGTAGAGAAGGGTCTTTATGAAGGCAGATGGCAAGTTCAGTCCCAAGCATACAACATGCTAAATTTGGGGGACTGTCTGAACCAACTGCGGATATGTGGGTTCCTGGGAGTGGGGTCCTGAGTTCTTCCTGAACATTTTGCTTCTTAATAAACTCAATTTTAAATGGATGTTGTTTAATGCTTTGTGAAACTTTTCATGATCTCATTACCTGTGCCATTGAACTCCCATGAGGTCGCAGAGTATTGCATAGTGAAGCTAAAACTCATCACTGGGGCCATTCTTTCTAAGTTTCTCCAAGGTGGACTTTTGCAATTCCTCTCTAACAGAGGTCAGAGCTGTTCAACTGGCAGAAAACACACACCCAGCATTTCAAGGAGCATCAAACCCTTTCCTTAGCAGCTTTCGAGCTGACTAGTATACTATGCCATTTTCCTTTTCTGCCATGACAAAAAAAAAAAAAAGGGGGAAATTGGATGTAAAGTCTTAAGTTTCTAAGACGCTGGACAAGAAATGTATTCATTTGTTCAACCAATATTTACTGAGCAATCACCATGGGGCAGGCAAAAGGGATTCAGTGGTAAGCTCTGCCTTTTGGATTTATAATCTGATTTGCTTTTCTCCAAAAGCTCTCTGCAGGTAGCTGCATAAAGATGACATGGACCGCTTATGGAGAGGGCAGATTCTGGGCCCCATGGCAGACTCACTGAATCAAAATCCCTGAAATCTGCTCTCAGAGGACTGTTAATGCCCCCAACCTTTGAGACTGGCAGTGGATGGTCACAGATAATGACAGAGAGGGGAAAGGCGGGGTGGGCTGCGCCTTACACAATCTGCCTCGTGATGCAAAGAGAATTTATGCACAGTAAGGAATTGTGCCAACTCTTGATGAAATGAGAAGCTATAAAAGATTGTAACTCACAAGGTTGCACTGGGGGTGGGGGCACACGATCCTGCCTGCACTGAGATCTGCATGACTGCTTCTACTCTGCACCCCATCACTTTTTCCCCTAAGACTTCATTTTTTAGAGCAGTTTTAGGTTCACAGCAAAATTGAAAGAATAGCAATTTCCCATTCCACAACCCCCCCACAGATGCACAGCCTCCTCCACTATCGACGTCCCCCACCAGAGTGGTTCATTTGTTACAATCCATGAACCTGCATCGACACATCATCATTGCCCTTGGTTCACTCCTGGTGTCATACATTCTATGGGTTTTGACAAATGTACGTATAATTTCGAGCATTGCAGTGTCATACAGAATAGTTTCACTGCCCTAAAAAAACCCCGTGCTCTGCCTATTCATGCCCCCTCCACCCCTGGCACCTACTGATCTTTTTACTGTTTCCATAGATTTGCCTTTTCCAGAATGTCATATCCAGTCAGTCCTCCACACCAGGGCTTCCACATCTGTGCATTCAACCAACCTCGGAGCAAAGATATTTGAAAAAAAAATTGCTTCTGTACTGAACTTGTGCAGACTTATTTTTCTTGTCATAATTCACCAAACAATATAGCATAAGACCTATTTACATAGCATATATATTGTATTAGGCATTATCCATAGTCTAGAGGTGATTTGAAGTTTTTGGGAGGATGTGCATAGGTTATATGCATGTACTACACCATTTTACATGAGAGACTTTAGTGTCCATGGATTTTGGTATCTGAGGGAAGTTCCAGAATCAATCACTTATGGATATCGAGGAAAGACTGTAGTTGGAATCATACCACATGTAGCCTTTTCAGATTGGCTTCTTTCACTTTAATATACATCTACGTTTCCTCAATGTCTTTTCATGGCATGATAGGTTGATATTGCTGAATAATATTCCATTGTCTGGATGTGCCACAATTTATTTATCCATTCACCAATTGAAGGACACCGTTATGGTATGAATGTTTGTTTTCCCCCAAAATTCATATATTGAAATATATTGACTTTACTGCAAACCAGAACTCCAGGACATTTGAAAACTCTCCCAATCACCTGTGCAAACTAATCTGGACAAAAACCTTCTGGAATTATTATATATTGTCTGTTTCTCTTTTCTAAGAACAGCTTCTGGGGATGTCCTTAAAATAAATTACACGAAACAGTGCCTTTGAGTTCTATGAATTGAAAAGAGCCCGAAAGGATAAAATAAACCTCCTAATTTTGGCAATGGATAATTCATGATAATATCGAAGAATGTACCTAAAACCTCCCTGATTTAAAATATTACTATTTGGAGAAAATTATTACTAATTAAGAGCAAAATTATTATTATTAGTTTTTTGAGACAGACTCTCACTCTGTCACCCTGGGTAGAGTGCAGTAGCATCATCGAACTCCTAAGCTCAAGCGATCCTCCTGCCTCAGCCTCCCAAGTAGCTGGGACTACAGGCACGTGCCATGACACCCGGCTAGTTTTCTATTTTTAGTAGAGATAGGGTTCTTGCTCTTGCTCAGGCTGGTCTCGAACTCCTGACCTCAAGTGATCCTCCCACCTTGGCCTCCCAGAGTGCTTTGGATTACAGGCACAAGCCACCATATCCAGCCAAAATGATAGTTTAGTTTTCATTTCCTAAAAAAGTTCTTCTTGCCTCTCATCCTTTCTCTGTCTCTGTCTCTCTGTCTTTCTCTCTTTCCCGCCCCTTTCCCTCCATTCTCCTTTAAACTGAGCAGTTAATGGCAGTACATTGGTTTGCCTGGGAGGTGAAAAATTAGAAAAAAAAAATAGAAAACAATATTAGTTTATTTCCATAACTTTTTACAGAAAATTTATTATAGCAAAATATGGGCTTTTAGGTCAAATTATGATTTAAGGTGGATTCAGCTGCCAAACTTTTGAAGGCTATTTTAATTCTAATTGGTGTGATTGTCATTGAAAGAAATACTGAAAATCATTTTCATTAAAAAGAAGGAAAAGAAGAGAAAATAAATAAAATTTTTAAAATGCATCAGTCTTAAGGATCTGTCTTGAAATGTGTAGTTGCCCTGTTGGGGACCAAGCTTCTGTGTTCTCCACAACTAATGATAAGCATTTATTTTTTTATTTCACGAAAGTTTTTAGCAAAGCATTTGGTCTCTTGTAATAACTTGATTCATTAAGGAAGAAAGCGAAAGCACATCACAGAATGGGGAATGGCATGGCACAAACTGGGTGCCAGTGTCCAATGACAGAGAGCTCTGGGCTCTATGTCATTGCTGCGGTCCCTTTGATTTGGCTGATCATGGTCTGTGCTGCCTGGACTAGCCCTTCCTGTTTAAGGAGTGGCCCAAGAGCGATGGGAGGGAGGCAGCCCCGAGGAGGGGGGTTTGGAACTGGGTCTTTCTCCCAAGGAGGAGGAGAGGTTCTCAGAGTGAAGAGGGGTGAAGTTCAGCGTTGGCTGTGCTCTGGAATCACTGGGAACCATAGAGTCCTTCCCCAAGTGACAGAAGTGGCACGAAGCATACAGATCTTTAAATCCCCTCAGACAATTCCCGTGGGCAGAAGGGGCTGAGAGAACCCCTAGGATAGAGGATACCAAATAGGGTGAAGCCTTGGGAGAAAGCAATGGATTTGTTGGTTAGGGAGCAGCACTGGCTGTGAGAAAGGAGATTCCGCGCAGTTGGGGAGGGGTGCATAGGTAGGTATGTGTGAGCGTATTAGCTAAATTTCCTTTTTCTGAATTCTTCTGCTCTGGCATCTGAGGCTTCACTGACCAATTCCTAGAGATAGCAAATGACTGACGCATGCAGCAGCATGCCTGTCCTATGCCAACCAATGATCCAGAGCCCACGCCCAACCCCCTCTTCCATAGGGTTCTCACCCTCAGGGCCACCAACCATCTGCCCTAATCCCTCGAGGGGAGGTGCCACACAACTTGGGGTGGCCCGCATGCTCCTGAGCCCACGGAAATTATTCAAACTAGCCAATCCTAGCCTGCCTACCCGGCCTTGCCTTCCCACAGAAACCACAATGGGGACCCTTGCCAGGTTTTCCTCCCTCCCCTCTGCTCCCGAGTGGCCCCACATGGCACGTAGGGTGCTCCCTCCTTTCGGCAACTGTGAATAAGAAACTATCTTTTCAGTGGCAGTTGTCTCTTGATCTGTTGGTCTCATCCTACCTGAATAATAATAAAACCTACATTTGAAAAGTGGGAACTGCAAGCCAGGTTGCTAGTGGTAGGAGAGAAGTCGGAGAGTAAAGCATTCTTGAAAGGTGGTGGGTGTGGGCAGGAGAAACGCAGCAGGCAGAGGGCCAAGGGAAGGCTTTGGGTTCTCTTTAATCTTAATAACACCTATTTCACAGGGATGTGGAAGACTTGGAATGATATTTTTTAAGAAAAATACCGCAAGACTTCATTAACAGAGATCTTGCTCTGCCAGGAATGTGCTCATCCCACCCCCCCTGCCGTGGTCTCCGTGGACTGCATGGGCAGGAACAGGGCTGCAGGGGACAGGCTTCGGGCATGGGCGGGGGCGCAGGGCTGGCTGGGGGGCAGAGGATGCTCTCTGCGCCGCCTTGTTCCCACCTGCAAACTAGGGGGAGTGACACCTCCCTCCTGCAGTTGTTGAGGGACCAGTGAGATGACCGTTATGAGGGAGCTTTGAAAATTACAGCCAGAAAGCAGAAATTAATGGGAATATTGTGGGTACAAGCACATTATTTCCCGAAAAAATTATTTTTTCATTTTTATAAAAATTGTGGGAAAAGACATACAATATTTACCTTCTTTCCCACTTGTAAGTGCACAGTTCAGTTGCAAGTACCTTCACACTGTTGTGCAAACAATCTCCAGGACTTTTTCATTTTGCAAAACAGAAACAGAACCTATTAAACAACTCCGCACCCCCTCGGCCCCAGCGCCTGGTAACCACCATTTATGGAGACTTTCTATGTCCATGAATGTGACTACTCCAGGTCCCTCATACACATTCCTTGTTTTCCCTTAGCACATATTTATACTCTGGTAGCAGAGGGCTGGGAGGAGGAAAGAAGGCCCGAGGAGAGAGGGGCTGAGGATGGCAAATCCGAATGAAGTCGATGATGATATTAGCTGCAGTGTACTGAGAGCCTCATCTGGGCCCCAAATTAGCATAATTGATAGTCTAATTTAACTTTACCACAAACCAGAGGTAGGGTGATTTCCACTTAGAGATCGCATACCTTGGCTGCCCAGGTGGCAGGGCGGCTGGGGGTCTTCGAAGGTCTAACTGCGACATGTCCATCCTTTCATGCCCGGGCTGGGGGACTTCTAGGATGTGACGATGCCCCTCCACACACTGCCATCATGCAGCATAGCTACTCAGGCAGTGTCTGGCTGAGTCTCTGAGAGGCAGGGTCTGATGTGGGTGTACCGTAGAGCGGCGGTCCCCAAACTTTTTGGCACCGGGGACTGTTTGCATGGAAGACAATTTTTCCACGGATTGGGGGATTGGGGAATGGTTTGGGGATGATTCAAGCTCATTATATTTATTGTGCATTTCATTTCTATTATTACTACATTGTAATATATAATGAAGTAATTATACAACTCACCATAGGTTTGGGACCCCTGCTGCAGAGCCCTGCCAACACCCTATGCCGGAACACGCAGAGCTGAATCTAGACAAATGCCCAAGTTCTTATTCAAGAGAAGCTATGTAAATAGGGAGTCACATTTCAGAGAAACCCATCTGACCAATGGTAATTATTGCTTTTAGATCAACCATCATCCCTTGTGTTCAATATGTATGTGGTTCTTCTAAGCATCTGGGACAATTTGTTCATAATTGTTTAATTTACAAAACAAATATCGTTTCGTTGTCACGTTGAAAGAATTGACTTAGAAATTTCACTCTAGGAATTGATTCTGGGAAAACAATTATTGACATATGCAAAGATTCAGCTACAGGGATGCTTTATGTTTATCAAAGGTAGAAGTTGCAAACCCTTTCATCATTCAGTGTCTGCAAGGTGGTTAGGAGCCGAGGGGATGCAGGACCCAGAGCTACAGAGCTTGGGATAAATATTGACTGTTTGCCAGCCTTCATGAACCCGGGCAAGTCACTTACCCTGGGTTCCCTCACTGAAAATGGGCATCGGGAGGGTCCCTCTCTCTCTCCTCGTGTGCTGGGAGGAGCATCGCAGCACCTGGAATGTGGTGAGCGCTAGGTGCAGGCTAGCTTTTCATTCCTTCTGCTTGGCCATATAATGTACTAAAACAGAATTGTATTAGGCATCAAAAATGACACCATAAGCAAATATTCAATGGCATGGCAAGATGTCCATGAGCTAAAAAGAGAAAAATGAAGGTTAAATAAAATTTTGAAGAGCTTGACGCATTTGTAAATGTGTGAGTTAAAAGCAAAGCGTGGAAGTAGGAGCGTATGTGCCATACTTCTCTTGGGCTGATCTGGGCTATCTCCCTGCCTCAAACTTCCCCTCCTGAAGTCCCTCCTCAGCACAGCAGCCAGGGTGCTCCTGCTCAAATGCAAGTCACTGGCTCCAAACTCACTCAGAAATGGGAATAAAAGCCAAAGTTATCACTTAATCTAGAAAGTGCGACATGCCCTTCCAGCCACACCCTTACTCTCTAACCCCACCTCCCCCACTCCCCTCCCCCTCACTCTGCTGCTCCACGCTGATTTCCTTGCTGTGCCGCCAACAAATGGAGCCTTGCTCCTGCCTCAGGGCCTTTGCACCCACCTTTCCCACACCCAGAATATTCTTCCTCCAGCTATCCACACGCCTCCTTCCCTCACTGCCTCCAAGTCTTTCTTCCAAAGTCACCTTCTCAGGGGGTCCCTTCCCACCCAGCACAGCAATGATGTTAACAGCCAACCTAGTTGGGGGCTAGTTCACGCCCCCGTCCCCCTCTTCTTAGCACTTGTTACTAACATGCATGAAGACAGGGATCCCTGTGGGTTTTGTTCACTATTGTATCTCCAGCTCCTACAATCATTTCTGGAATGTAGTAGCCACTCAGTAAATGTTTATTAAATGGATAAATTATTTTACTTTTCTTCCATTGCTAATTTATGTGTTTTAAGCTTTCTGCAGGTGATACATCTTATTTTTCTAATAAGAAAAAGGTCAATTTAAAAAAATGAGTAGCATTTAATCTATGTGCTTCCATTTTATACTATTTCTGTTTAGACTGAAGCTATTTGGATGTGCTGGGCAGGAATGGAAAACAGAGACAGTGAGATGAAGGGAGGGAGCAAGAGACAGATAGAACCTGCTCTTTCAGGCCATGTACTGGACAGGAGCCAAGTCCTTTGCTAAATCGAGGGGCTGCAACATAATACTACTCCTTATCGGGAAAGCCAACTTACTAATTTAAACCTAGGGCTAGAATATTTCAATGCCAGCTGCTCCAGTCTCTAGTAATTTCCAACATATTTTAATTGTTCAGTTTTCTAATAACATCAGGCACATGTCTTCTCCAGCATGAGGAACACATTGAGTTCAAAAACAGCCAAGATGGAAAACATTTGAAGTACATGGCCAAGCCATGGGGGTGAACCAGCCTCCAGGTTAGCAATTTCCATGTGGGCTTCCCCACATTCAGCCAGGAAAAGAGGTTTATTTGCCATAATGGAGGCTCAGTTCTGGTTTCTTGAGATAATCTTTAGCAATCAGGTCAAACACAAACCTGTTCTGTATTAACCTCCTCTGAGTAATATTATCCCAAGGTCTGGAGTGCATAGAAGATGATGACTTGATTCCTACTTGGATTCAAAGATCATTCTATTTCTTTATTTTTATTTTTTATTATCACACACAGGGTCTTGCTATGTTGCCCAGGCTGGATTCAAACTCCTGGGCTCAAGTGGTCCTCCCGTCTCAGCCTCCTGGGTAGCTGGAACTACAGGTGCGTGCCATCACGCCAGGCTCAAAGACGATTCTGGAGAAGGACTGCAAGTGTCTCAGGGTCTGCTTTTGCTTTCCTCATATATCCTCCCTAGGAGATCTCTTCTATTTCAAAGTTTCAGGATGCTGCTCAGTCCCAGTTCCACATATTCGGCCCAAAGTTCCCTTTCTTGAGTTCCAAAGTCCAGGAGACGTTGCCTCTTAGCTATTTTGTACCCAACACGCCTCCAACCCCCACTGCTCTGTATCTCAACAGCCAGCACCATTGTCCTTCCAGTTACCAGAGCCGAACCCCGGAGCTACCTTGACTTCTCCCCCACTCACCCCACTCCTCCAGCCAACCATCCCTTCTCTGTCTTAAGAATCTCAAAAATCAAACCACCTCTCTCCATCCACACTGCCAATGCTTGTGTTTGGGGTGTGCTCATCACCCAGCTGGATTGAAGCGATTAACAGCCCCCTCCTCACACCCACTACAATCCACCCTCTGCCACCGCTGGAGTGTCATTCCATGAAGGAAACTAGACCGATCACTTCCTGGCTTAAAACCCATCAGTGGTTCCTACCCCTCTCGGGATACAGCCCGGACTCTCTACCATGATTTACAAAGGTGTGTGGAGACTCATTAGGAGGCTATAAAATCAGATTATTGTGTCACAGCCAGCATTGAAAAAACAGCATGGAATAGAAACAGTGTGTGCATGGTAAGGGCTAGTGTTGCTTGTACTGTTGTTTCTTGCCTATGTGTGTGTCCTGAGTATTTCCTACCATGGGTGGCATTGAAGACACGTCTGAAAGACACAGGCAGACAAGACCTTTCAGGCCAAGCCCAGCCCTCCACACTCCACTTTCACTTCTCTCCTTTGCAACGTTCTCTAGTCACACAACTCTCGGCTGCCTCCAGCCCTTTGCACGTGCTGTCCTCCTTTCCTGAAGTCTTTTCCTGGTCCTCCACCTGCTGAACCCCACCCCAGCCTTCTGTGACCCCAGGCACAGGCAGGTCACCTGTCATATGTCACGCTCACACTGTCATGCAATCCCCTGATTTCTGTCTGCTTTCCTGCTTTTGGCTCCATCAGGGCAGGAATTGTATCTGTCTTTTCACCCATGTCCCCAGCACATAGTACAGTGCCCGACATATCAGAGGGACTCAGTGACCTTGTGCTGAATGAACAGACAAATGAGCCTACTCATTAATTCAAGCGCTATCCACTGAGGATGTCTGGAGCCCCTCTGATGTGCCAGGACAGCATTCCTACCTCAAATGCAGAGACCACACAGCCGTGACCTCTGTGGCTTCTCCCCCGAGGGATGGCTCATGGGCAAGTTCATGAGCACAGCATGCTGCAGGGTGGATGCATTCTAGAGGACTGAGGAAGGTTGTTTTGTGCCCTGCGAATAAAAAGCAAACAAAACCTCCTTCAGCCCACCTGCCTTCACCTAAAATTTTATCACTAGATAATGAACTCCCTGGGTCATGCAAGAACTTTAATGTTTTAGGGCAATAAGAAGATGTCATTCCTTGGGCCTAAGCCAAAAGGCACTGCCAAACCCCTAATACCCAGGGGAAAAGGAATACGTTAAAAATATCAGTTATTCATACTTCATGATGAATGACTTTGTCAATCCTTTCCAAAATAAAATGACGTTGTGCACAAGGGAGAGGAACTAGACAGTCCCAGCCCCTGAGACTAGGAGTTAGGTAGAGAACAAAGAGGAACGAGAAAGACATTTTCCACTTCTTTCTCTGTGTGCTGGAGACCATGGGGCTCTGGGGTCGGCCAGCCTGAGTCCTGCCCCCGGCCTGCCCCTGCCCACTTGGGTAGCCCTGGGCAAGGCGCCTAATCTTTCTGACTCACAGTTTGCTTACCTGTAAGAGAGGCAATGAAAAGCTCAACTGCCCATGATTAAGAAAGAGGGACTTTTGCAAACCATTAAGCCACATGGCACCTTTTACATTTGTGTTGTTTTATTTCAGCTGGATGTACATTGTGAGCTTCTGTGTCCAGAAGAAAGTTTTCTCCAGTGACCATGTCAGTTTGAGGAAATAATTAAAAGTGAGTAACGCTGCCTTTTTGTTCCCGGTCAGCCTTCCAGCCAGTCCGCTTATCTGCGGCAAACGAGCCTCGGGAGCGTCACAGCCCAGGACAGCCTGTTCCCTATTTCCCGACCTGCAGGGAACGCAGGCAGGAAATGAGAGGGAAGGGAAGGCTAGCTGGGCCCGGGGAAATGGAATACCCAATGCTTTTGTTCAAAATAACTTCAACCGATCCTTTGAGAAAGCTAATATAAACCATGCGGGGAGTCTTTGCGTCTCTCCAAACATTTAATATTAATACAAAACATACACAAAACAGTCATCGGGCTTTGGAGGAAAGGTCATTTGTGTTCCCCGGGAAAGTCTGGAGTCAGATTTTCAGGCAGTTTCTATAAGAAATGTGTGAAAATGAGGAAAATGAGGGGGCCGCTTGGCTCTTCCTATGTTGGGGTGAGGGGTGGTGACACATGGGGCGGATTACGCTGGACAGAATAGAAGGGGTGGGGGGTCTTCCCTCCGGCTCACCATGGGGGAGGTGACAGTAGATTTACCTGTTGACATGGCTAGGCCCCGACACTTGGACTTTCGGTCCAACCCAATCTAGATGTTGCTGTGGAGGTATATTTTAGATGAGATTAACGTTTCGTTCAGTAGTCTTTGAGAAAAGCAGATGGCCCTCCATAATGTGGGGGGCCTCATCCGATCAGTTGGAGGTCCTAAGAGAGACAGATTGCAGCCCCCGAGGACGAAGGAATTCTGGGTGCAGACAGCCTTCGGACATGGGCCTCCAGCCTGCTGGCCCACCTTGCAGATTTCAGACTTGTCGGCCCCCACACTTTCATGAGCCAGCTCTTTAAAATAAATCTCTTTGATATATACATGCACATCCTATTGGTTCTCTTTCTCTGGAGAGCCCTGACTAATATGAAGGCATGAAGCAGGTGCCGAGGGGAGAAAGGGCCGGAGGAGCTGGACTGATGAGTGCAGGTCTTCTGGGGGTTGTTGGTGGGGTGGACGGAGTCAGGCTGCAAGGTTCAGAAAAGGCTCCTGTGTCCCCACCAAGCTAGGAGGTGGTAAGCTGGCTCTGAACAGTTTGGGGTCATGCATCTGTCCATCCACTCATCCTTTCACTTAGCAAAACCAAGACTCCACGGCCCTCTCTAGGCAGTGGGGAGCAGCGAGCAAAGCCGGCCCTGCCTTCCTGGGGCCTGCAGTCTGCGGGGAAGTGACCCTAGACAGATGAATGGGATATGAGGAGCAGTGAAGTAAAAGGGTGGAGTTTAATGGACTGTTTATCTCGAAGGCCTTTTTCGTGGCAGACGCTGTGCTAGGACAATAGGAAAGATACAACCCCTCCTTCAAGGAGGTGCGAACTGAAACAAAATCCTAAACCCCCCAGTGACCGAATGGACCCCCTTTTGGCCAAGGGGACCCCAGAGAAACCTTAAAACTGAGTTCCCAGCCATGACGGGATGGGAGGTCAGACACGCCTCATTGTGCCCCCTCCCTTGCTAACGGCCGTCACGCCTTTCTCTTTAAGGGCTGAACAGAAACCGATCTCCTGATCTACTCCTCCCTGGCTGCAGTTTCAGGGCTACAACTAACCAGCACTCTTTGCTGATAAGAGACCACCAACCACGGCGTGGCTTTAACCAGTCTACAGAGCCTGCGCAGAGGGGGTTTCACGTCCTCTGCTTCACTTTTGACGCCAGACAGCCGCCGTTTTCTGAACATGGATCCCATAAAGGGGCATGAAGCTCAATTGCACATGTGCATGTTTCTCCTTTGATAAATATTCATGACTCCTCCTATAGCTTGTTAAATATGTATATTTGGCCACCCTGCTTAGCATAAATTCCTGTTCCCATTGTCCGCCCTTGAAGCATGTGTTCTTAGCTTCTAGCCAGGGCTCTGCTTCCTAGTCTGTTGGAATGGCCACCCGCAAGCTGCAACTCTTTATGAGAAATAAAGCTCTCCTTTCCAAATTTATGAACCTCGTCGTTTTCTTCAGACAATAGGCAGTTAAAACTCAAGCTCTGTACCAGGGCTATGTAGCGTCCTATGAGGCTGCCAAGCTCTTTGGCACTTAGGAATTATTCCTGGAGGACGTATTTGTCCTCTGAGCTTGCGAGCAGCTGTGCCCCTCCTTAGGCCTTCCCTTTAGGGAAGATACAGTCAGCAGTGGATTTAGACACCTGTGAAGCCCCCAGGTGAGCTCTCAGGGGCTCCTCTTGGATGCAGTATGATTCCACTTATACAGGTACTTAGATTAGTTAATCGTCCAGGAAATGCAAATCAGAACCACAGTGAGATAGCACCTGACAGCTCCTTCAGTGCTGCTTCTGAAGTCTTTGCTATTGAGTGAATCCAGACCAGAGGGCTGCTTCCTCCCTCAACCCAGATTCATGCAGGCCTGCGTTGTTAGTCCATCCTCCCGTGCAGAAAAGCCGCAGTCAGTCAAGGGGGCGGGGAAGAGCGAGAGCCTAAAGCTGTGGTTCAGCCACGAGGAAAAAAACAGGCCGGAATTTCCTACCGCAGAAACCAGGTTGTCGAAGTACTGTGGTCTCTCTGGTCTAGGCAGATTCCAGAAATCAGTGGAGGGGAAGAGCCCGGGGCAGGCCTGGCAGCAGTGGGGGTTCTGAGCTGAAAGGAAAGTGCTTTCCCTTGCCAAGCCCTTATGGGAATGAAGACTGGGCCATGGAGCAGAGATGACAGCCGTTCTCTGTCATCAGTAACTGTTCCTGAAAGGCAAGGCCCGATTGCAGCACCAGTGATGTTTGTAATTTGTGTGTTCATCAGAGCCCTTTCATCTTGCTCAAAGGTCTGATGGAAATGTCCTTTTAATTGCTAGAGATATAGTCACACCTCTCTTTTGTGTTTCCCCACAAAATCACAGTGGAGGAAGCCTAGCTGGAAACAAGCAAAGGATTAGTAACAACTACAAATGGAATGAATGTTGCACCCCAGCAAAAGCTGGGCCTGCAAGGGAGCCAAGAGGTAGTATTGTGAACGCACATGACTGATATCTTATCTGTGCATTAGGCCTTATTTGAGAGGAAAGATCACGGCTTTCTATTTCTTTTATACTCCCAGTACCGAGGTTGGTAGAGAGATTTATGTGTGAGTGAACACAGTCAGTGCTGATTAGGTTAACATGAACCGTGGTAAGCTCTTAATTTTCCACATCAGTGGCAGGAGTCTTTGGTGAGCAGCAGCAGCAGTAGTAGGAATAATAATGACAATGAAATTAATAATAACCGCTATCTAAGACTTACATGTTAAGACCTGAAACTATGAAACTCCTAGAAGACAGCACAGGGGAGAAGCTTCATGACATTGGATTTGGCGATGATTTCTTGGATATGACACCAAAGCACAGGCAACAGAAGCAAAAGTAGACAAATGGGACCACTTCAAACTTTAAAACTTCTGTGCAGCAAAGAAAACAATCAGTAGTGTGAAAAGGCAACCTATGGAATGGGAGAAAATATTTGCAAGTCTTATATCAAATAAGGGAGTAAGATCCAGAATATATAAAGAAATCTTATTACTCGACAACAAA
>RJWJ010012608.1:0-41703 GCA_004363605.1 Indri indri | reverse complement strand
AAACATTTTTGGATTATAACCATCTTCTCAGAAAATAGAGTTTCATTATGTTTCTCTATAAGATTATTTTTAATTTATTTCCATTGTTTTATACATATATCCACTTCCATGACTTCTTTTAAATCACTTTTTCTTCTACAGAGATTCTCTTTTCTTTACTCCATCTCCAATAACACCTGTAGGATAGGACCATCAAAGAAGCAAATCCCCAGCACTGTTTTTATATATGTGCTTCAGACTCATATGTCCATTTTTCTGCAATAGAACCTTATCTATGTTTGCCACAGGAATTTTTGATCTTACATAAGCCTTCCCAAATCTGTTTCTTCTCTTCCTGTTTTCATGTCTCATTTCTTCATCTTTCAATCTCCCAAATCAGAAAGTTGTTATTTTCCTTTCTCTTCCTTTTGTTAAATTTGGACATAAAATCCATTAACAAGCCTTGCTTACTTTGTTTCATTATAATGGAGTGAATTCATCCCTTTGTCTCTTTCCTGACCACCTGTCATGATTAATTTTATGTGTCAATCCACCCTAACATAATGCCACTCTTTAACGATCACTGTAACTTCCCAACTTGTCTCGGAGAGGAACTGATCTTTCCTTTAGTTTTTCCCTATTAAGTCTGTTCATCTTGCCTCCAACACAACCTCTACCTTAAACATAATCTGACCAAGTCACTCTCGATTGAAAACGTTTTAGTGTTTCCTCATTTCCTATATAATAAAATACATTGCTTTTAGTATGTTAGACTTGCCTCTGCAGATATCCCTAGAACCCTGCTATACCACTTCATACATAACCAATTATGGAAAAGCATAACTGTGGTGTTTCACAAACATGTTATACTATCACGTTTCTCTGCTTTTTATTGTGTTGCCCCAACTGTCTGGAAGGCCTTGTCCCTCCCTTGCCTTGCCCTACTACTTTCATATTTTGCATAGCTCCAAGGAGCCTCATTATGCAAGTATGTTTTACTCAAGTTCCTGCTATGTATTGAAGCAAATATAAACAGGTCAAGCAAATAATATGAAACTGAACATTTATTAAGTTAGTCCATCCTAAACAGTCTTTTTTATGTCTAGATTCTCTTTCTTACCTATAACATCAATCTGTTTGTGAATCAGTTTCTTCCTGATTACGAGATATTCAATAAATATACAGTGTAATTCAATAGCAAAATAAAATTGTAAATATAACATAAAATATATCAAGTATATAAAATGATAAATGCTAAAAATCACTGTAATAGAAAGAAAAAAATCAAAGAGAAAGACAGGTAGATGCTTGAAAAGAAAAAATAAAATTTCTTTTAGACAATTGAGGCATCTGGTGATTATTTATGAACAAAAATAGTTCCCTTTATGATTTTGATGCTAAAGTCAAATATAAAATGGAAAACTTGATTATGTGGTTTTACACATTGCTGGAAAAAATCAAAAAGATAATTGCCACTGGATTCAGACTTCGTTGAAAGTAACATTCATAGGAGTATAGTCTACATTTTGTTAAATGCAGGATACAATCCAATATCATATATATACACACACACACACACACACACACATATATATAAAACTATTTTTTAATGAACTTCTACTCCTTATTTTAACAGATTCACTTTAAGGGGTGTTTTGGTCCACCAAGGCTGTTGTGGTTCGAGTGAATGCTGGAGAATGTTAATTGTGGATCTAGCGATATAGAGACCCACGGGCTAAGATTCCCTGGACAGAACAGCTACAAAGATGCTGCCTGTCCATGAAAGGAGGGGAATGAACTGCAACCTCAGCGCAAAACCTGGGCACGATGAGCAGAGTACTATTGCATCCCTCCTGCAAGCCTAGAATTGGCTGTCCTGTGGCATACTGTACCAAAAGCTCATGTCTGGGAGCAGAGGCAGCTATGCTGGCAGCATTGGGTGGTTGGAGGGGCAGCCCCCATCTCCACATCCCTTCCTGGACAATGGTGCTGGTTCTGCTCTGAGGTGGGGACATTCTTCTACACTATGGACTCCACCCTGCACCTGTGTCTCCACTAGGAAAAGGATAGATATAAGTTCGGATCCCAAGCCAGGGGCACTCAGCACCAGGAGAGTGTGTGTTTAACTTTGCTTCTTCCTAAAAAGACTTTGTGATACTTCCCAGACTGCTCACCCTGTGGGTCAGAACTCCTGGGTCTCCCTGTACATTTGCAGCCGTCACAGTCTAAGTGGCTGCTGGGGAATGTCCACGTCATATCCAGGGACAAGAAGACTGAGGGGCTATGACTTCCCAGGCAGGATAGGGGCACCCAGTGGGTGCATGAGCAATATGGCACCTGCTGCAAGGGCTCTGGTCTGTGGAGAAGTAAGCAACCCCATGCAGGTCTGCAGCCTGGTGCACTTCTCTCAAGAAGCTCTCAGTTCACTGATGGCAGCAGCGCCTGGATTCTGGAGAGTAGAAGGGCTCTCTGAGAGATCAGGAACTGGCAGACTGCTAGAAGTGTGAGAGGAGGAAAAGGAAACACTTCCACCTACCCTTTCTGCCAGACTCTGAATCCCTCAGAAGTCAATCTTTGCCAATGTTTGTTTGTTTGTTTGTTTGTTTGTTTCCCTTTAAAGCTGGTCAAGTGAAGCAATGGGATTGGAGAAGGAACAAAGGAATCTGTAACTGGTTGGTATTAATTAGTTGTAAACACCACTGAACTCGGACCAACCAGTCTTTGCCAATGTCTCGCTCAACTTATTCTTCTTGACTGCTTCTTCTCGTGGGCTCTCTAGTAAGGGTAAGTTCTAACACCTTTCCCTCAGTATTCCACCTGGGCTGTGCTTTTTCAGAAATTTTTCTTCTTCTTTGGACTATCTGGTGACCAATGTCTCTTGTCAGCCATCTTGCTCCCTTGCCTGATAATAGCCTAATGAATTTTTTAAAGAACATTCATTTATATAATAAATACTTTAATAGTTTAATGGTAATCTTTCTACTATAATTGTTTTTTTTTTAAGAATAAGAAATGGAAATGCTTTGCTGACCTGTGATTTAAGAATTTAAAAGTGGCAGATCAGTGAACTATATGTGCAATGAAAATAATTATGCTGATAATGTTTCAAATTGTGGACAGATAACTTATGAAGATAAATATAATTTCTGCTATATTTACTTTAAATGTAAAATTATAACAAAAATTCTAGATTTTATTGCAAGCATCATACTTAGATAATATGTGTAAAGAATTCATACACTCAATTGAAGTCTTTAACTGTGTGTGAGTGTATTTGTATATGTATATAACATACTTGTTCTAAAGATGGTTTCAGGTAAAGTAGTCCAGATTTATAGGCCCTGCTTTTAATATCCACACCTATTTATAGTGATCCTCCTCAGAAAAAAAAATTCTGAAAAATTATAAAGCATAAAGTTTATAAATTACAGTGTGTTTTTATATTAGGAAAATATTCATTCAGATATATATACTAGCTCAGATAATGTTGAGAATCATTTTACCATAATATTTAGGGAAAAGGAAGAAAGGAAGGAAGGAGAGAGAAAAGGAGAAGGAGAGAGAGAGAGGGAGGAAGATACAGAAAGCTGGAAATGAGGACAAGGCAGAAGGAAAGACTGGCTAAGGACAGTATATTGGGATTCATCAGAGAAATACAACCAATGAGACATGTATATATAAAATTTTACATATATGTATATATATATATATATATATATAGGCTCATTCAACTATGGGAGCTGAAAAATCCTGTGATCTATGGTAAGTCTGAAAATTGGAGATCAACCCATGTTGGGGAGGTCAATCTATTTTATGCAGTCTACCAATCTAAATGTTAATCTCCTCCAAAAACATTCTTAAAAACATATCCAGAATAATATTTGACCAAATGTCTGGGCACCCTATGGCCCAGTCAAGTTGACACATAATAATTATCAATGAAAGGCTGTGCAATAAATCGTTGACCTGAATAAAACATGTAAAACAATAAAATAACAAAATTAACCATCACAGGAGGGAAGACTGATGGAGGAAAGATGAAGGAAAAATCAAACAACTCTTAGGGAAGAGCATACAGCACACAGAGGGGATTAGGGTTCCCTCCTTGGACATAGAATGTGATAACTTAAATATTTTAGGTTCGCAGGTACCACTTCCCATGTCAGAAGCACACTCAGACAATGTAGAAATGTCAAGTGAGCTTCTCCATGTGGTGCAGCTCTATGTTAGGTTCAGAGGTAAACAGTTTCTTATCACCCATTTACAAGTCCAGAAAATTCAGAGGTTTCCTATCATCCATGGGGAGGACACCATGCTCCTGCCAATACTAAATGAGGTAAGGAAAAGTGAGACCACAAGAATCATTAGTCTTATTTTCCTTTCCTTCCCTCTTTCACCCTCCCCTTCCTCCTACTTTTCTCTTTGCAAAAGAGTTTTAACTTTTTCTTTTTTTATCTTGGAATTTTTGGCAATGTGGTGAAGCTTATGGGCCCCCTTTCAAACAATGTTTTCAAATAAATAAAAACCTGAGACTGTATCATGCAATTAAATGAATTAATATAAAATCACATAAATTTTTTGATTTCCCTATTTTTCCCACCACCAAATCTAAACCTCTCCCAGCCTTTGGGAAGTAGGAGGTACATTTGCTTACTTGCTAAACTTAAAACTTTGGAGTCATCTCTGAGGCCTCTTTCCTTCTTCATATCTTTTCCCCTACCAACCTATATAATTTATCAATAATACCCCAAAAATCTATCCATTTTCTCCTTCATCTTGACTATAACTACACAGAACAAACCAGGAGCATCTTTTCCTGAACTCCCTGTAATAGTTGTGTTCTCCAGAGAGGGAACAAATAGGATATTACATACACACACACGCGCGCGCGCACACACACACACACGCACACACACACACATACACATACACATGTGTATATATATATATATATATATATATATATATATAACTACCAAGTTTTTAGGGGGTTTGTTTCATAAGATTATGGACATTGAGAAGTCCCATGATAGCCCATCTGTAAGCTGGAGAACAAGGGAAGCTAGTAGCATGGCTCAGTCAATGACTGAAGGCCTCAGAACCAGGGAAGCCAATGGTGCAACTCTCAGTTCAAGTTCAAAGGCCCAAGAAACTGGGAGCCACTGGTGCAAGTCCCATAGTCCAAAGGCTGGAGAACCTGCAGTTCTGATATCCAAGGGCAGGAGAAGAAGGGTGTCCCATCTCCAGAAGAGAGAGAGAGAGACAGAATTTGTTTTTTTTTGTGTTTTTTTTTTTTTTACATAGGACACTTCATAAGGAAATGAAAACCCAGAGACAGAGCTGAATTGAACACTTATTTATGAATTTGATAAAGAATAGTAAGTTGTGAAAAAGCAACTAAACTATGTGGGGAGTCTAGAAAATAATAATGATTTTAACAAGGTCTGTACAGAATTCTCTCAGTCTCAACGTCCAGGCCTTGATGGTAAGAATATTGCTTTCCTTCTAGTACAGGGAAGGCATTGTTCTCACAGGATTTTCATCTGCTTTTAAGAAACAGAAGGAAGGTCAGAGTGATCTTGCACCCGCTGTTTTGTAAAGCTCCTTTAGCTCAAAATAATTCTTATGCCAAAGTGGAATATTTGGGGTGGTATATTCTGAACTCCTTCAGATGTATTCCATAGAATACGAACTCTCTGTATACTTTACTAGGTATGGTTGTCCCAAAGGAATAGTGATGGAAAGATGCTGCAGACACAGATAAAGGCTGTAAAGTTTTTTTTTTTTATGGCGAAGGATACAGATACTCAGAGACAGTTTATTACATAAAGCAGGATACAACACAGCACGCTTCCAAACAGAGGTCCTCCAAAGTTCCCCATAGGGATTATACCATCAGCATGGATGAGGTGTAGGATGTGAAAATATCTTGGCTTGCCCGGGACTGAGGAATTTCCTGGAACGTGGGACTTTCAATGTTAAAAACCAAGGAAGTCCCAGGAAAAGTGAAGCAGTCAGTCACCCTAAATGAGGAGTTTTCTTCGCTATACATACATCCTTTCCTGACATCCTTGGAATGTTCCTAACACAAACAAATGATAAATGACTGAGGTGATGGATACCCCAATTACTCAGATTTGATTAATTTGCATTATATGCCTGTATCAAAATATCCCATGTATCCTATAAACGTACACAGCTATTATGTACTTCTAATAATTAAAAATTAAGAAATTAAAAAACCAATAATGAGAAAAATATTTTATATGTGTATGTGTGTATATATACATATATTTCATATATGATATATATGAGATACAGATGAACTAGAGACAGAATTTAAAGCCATTCAGATAAATAACACTGCAGGAAAAATGTACAGCCTGGATTTAGTAGAATATATTATTGAAGATTATTAAAGGAGAGACATAATCTATGGGTACAGATAATGAAGCATTTTTCTTTAAAATTTAAATGGGGAGCCATGTCAGTTTGAAGGCCTCAAATTTTATAAAACCATCTTATACGGAAATGACAATCTCAGAATGGACCACCACTGAGCAGGAATAGAACGGGTCCCCAAAAAAGGAAGGTAGGCCGATACAAAGCCCTTATTTACTCCTGGGCAAGGGATACAATGGTTCCTCAGTGTGGCAGAATCAAAAGTTAATAACTTGGGCTCAGCATGATTACTCACACCCTGTAATTCCAGCACTTTGGGAGACCGAGATAGGAGGATCACTTGAACCCAGGAGTTGGAGGTTGTAGCAAGCTGTGATCTTGCCACGGCACTCCTGCCTGGGTGACAAAGCCAGACTCTACCTCTAAAAAAATTCAAAAAAAGGAGTTAATATCTAAATACCACTATATAGTATTTATGGGGTTTGCATATAATTATTTTTAAACTCATTGTATATTTCAAGAGTGAACCTTAGATTGCTTGAAGCCCAGGCCTACTGAAGAATACTCCTAGAAAACTGACTTTCACTTTATACAGTCTCAGAATAAACAGGAATGTGTTGAGTTGTTTTCATTATCTCCTGGTAAGCAAGTGGATGTGTTGCCAGCTTCTCCACAACTATAAACTTTAGCCCAAACGTAATGGTGAAAGATTGAAAATTTTATTCCATTTTTCTAGGTTGAGAAAATTGTCTCAAACCATAAATTGTTACCTCCTAGTGGAGATGGTTATAAACAATTCAAAAATGAGATTGATAAATTAAAAATTATTTAAAAAGTCAATTATCAGTAGGCCTGGTTTCCATTTGCACAGGTGTTTCTGCTTCCTCCCTCCAGCACAGGTAAACAGCTAACCTCTGTCTACACTGCTGGCGAGGATGAAAGTGCCTTCACCTGCTGCTCCAGGCTGGAGAATCCCAAACCAAGCATTCAGTCAGCAATTGGCTTTTTCCCCATTGCCACTCAATGAATGTTCGTAAGCCTTCCACCTTAGGGAATAAAATGTTGGATCCTACTGTTCCTGTATTGGTACTGACTTCTAGCTATATTACCCAATCTCTCATTTAATATGGAGGAGAACTCTATCACCTTATCTTGAATTAAGTCACCCCAGATTCTTGGGGTTTTCTTCTTACCTCATTTGCAATATCTGCTCTACCAAATATCTTACCTTGAACTTCCTCAGTATCCCATCCTAGGTTTTCCTTTATTTTCTCCTTACATTGTCTGAATCATCCTATCCATTTCTGTGGTTTTAAATATAAATCCTATGCTGATCATCTTCCTGGTTTCTGGCCTCTGTTTTATACTTGTAAAATTATAATCATAAGTCACAAATATCTTTAATTTAGCCTTGATGAAATTTGATTACCACCATATGCCACATGCTGATAGCAGGAAACTTGACAGGACAAAAATACTTTTGAGAATTTAAAGCACTTAACAATTAATGTTTGGATAGAAAAGAAAGCACATTAGCAAATATTTACATGACAGTTACTATACATTAATTTAAATCAATTTGGAGGATGTTTTGACACCTTAAGTATATATTTTTAATCTATTTATTAAACAGCAAAATTCTTTCCTGTAATATCAAGGTGATTTTTTTGTTCTCTTCATTGTATTGTTTTTAACTGTTTACTTACGAACTTGTAACAATGAATGTAAACTTAGAGTTCAGTTAGTGTATCTATTTCTCCTATAAATGATCCATTCTAGTCCCCCAAATTATGAAAATTTATTAAGTTTGCCCTCATGAATCTATTGCTAATAAAGTCAACTAATTACTTTAATAATTAATATAAGTAACAGCTAAAATATGTTTACTTTTTAAAAATTCCAAGTAAATTAAAGTGACCCCAACTCATTCATTTTTCCACATACAGATATCCATATACATATGTGTGTTTACTTGTGTTTCACATGTATATATGCATATATACACAGATGTGTGAGTATATATATCCATGTATTGAATAAGTTACTTAACATTTTTATCCAGATTTCCCCTACTCCTTTTAAAGCTCACTTATTAAAATATAACCGCATATTTCACTCCCAAAACTGTTCCTTAGCAAATCTTTTCTATTCTAGTAAATTGCATTGGCATCTATCCAATTAATTAAAAAACCTAGAAGTCACATAATTTTTCCATTTTTCACTTTACCCATTTGTTCCATTAGCAATTCCTCTGGCCACATCTTGTTTTTATTTAACCCTCTCCATTTTCCTATAACTAATCTAATCAAAGCCACTCTATGCTTCTCCAAAACTATTATTCATGCTTCATCTAGTATTAACCATACCACAGCAAATCATTTAAAAATATTTATTTTCTCCACATCATCACCAATACTTGTTACCCTCCCTTTTTTTTATAGTAGCTAATCTAACAGGTGTGAGGTGATAACTCATTGTGGTTTTAATTTACGTTTCTCTGATATTAGAGATGCTGAACATTTTTTCATGTATCTGCTGCCCATTTGCATGTCCTCTTTTGAGAAATATCTCAAATATTCATATCCTTTGCCTATTTTTAAAAAGGTTCTTTGTTTTCTTGTTATTTAGCTGGAGTTCCTTGTACATTTTGCATATTAGCCTATTACCTGATGTATAATTTGCAAATATTTTCTTCTAATCTGTGGGTTGTATTTTCAGTCTATCAATTGTTTCCTTTTCTGTGCAGAAGTGTTTTAGTTTGATGCAATGTCCTTTGTCTATGTTTGCTTTCATTGCCCATACTTTGGGGAATATACCAAGAAATCACTGCCCAAACCAATGTTGCAGGGCTCCTTCTCTGTTGTCTTCTAGTAGTTTTACAGTTTCAGGACTTGTGTTTAAGTTTTCAATCCATTTTGAGTTGAATCTTGGATAAGTGGTAAAAAAAAAAAATGGTCCATTTTCATTTTTCTGCATGTGGGTATCCAGTTTTCCCAACATCATTTTTTGAAGAGACTGTTTATTCTTCATTAAGTGTTTTTGGTACCTTTGTTAAAAATAAATTGACCGTAGATGTGTGAGTTTGTTTCTGGACTCTCTATTCTATCCCATTGATCAATGGGTCTCTTTTTATTCCAATATCATGCTATGTTGATTGCTATAGCTTCATAATATATTTTGAAATCTGATAGTGTGATGCTTCCAGTTTTGTTCTTTTTGGTTAAGACTGTTTTGGCTATTTGTAGTTTTATTCAAATTTTAAGATTCTTTTTTCTATTTCTGTGAAAAATGAAACTGGAATTTTGATAGGGATTGCATGAATCTGTAGATCACTTTGGGTTGTATTGTCATTTTAACAATATTCTTTCAATCCACAAATAAGAGATATCTTTCCGTTTATTTGAATCATCGTGAATTTCTTTCATCAATGTTTTATGAAAACAATTGTACACTATTGGTATTGTAAATTGATACAGCTATTTTGGTAAGCAATACAGAGTTTTCTTCAAAAAACTAGAAGTTGAATTACCATATGATCCAACAATCCCATTTCTGGGCATATACCTGTGAGAATTGAAATCAGTATGTTGAAGAGATGTCTGCATCCCATATTCATTACAGCATTATTTATAAAAGTCAATATATAAAAACAACCTAGGTACCCATCAATGAATGAATGGATTTTAAAAATGTGGCATACGTACACAATGAAACGCTATTCAGCTTAAAAAAAAAAAACAGAACAGAAAATTCTGTTATTTGAGACAATATGAATAAACTTAGAGGACATTATGTTAAGTGAAATAAGCCAGGCACAGAGAGGCAAATACCATATGATCTCACTTACAATTGAAATCTAAGAAAATCAAACTTATAGAAGTAGAGAGTGAAACGCTGGTTACAAGAGACAGGTGGGAAGGAGGATAGACGTGCAAAGAGGAGATGACAGTGAAAGGATTCAAAGATTCAGGTAAATCAGAGGAATAAAATGTGGTCATCTATTACACAGCATGGTGACAATAATAATGTATATTTAAAAACAGTTAAAAGAGAGATTTTAAATGTTCTAACCACAAAGGAATAATAAATATTTGAGGTGATGAAAATAAAACTTAACCTGATCTAATCATTCAACAATGTATGCTTGTATCAAAAAACACATTATATCTTATAAATATACACAATTATTATTTGTCAATTAAAATAAAATAAAACAAAAAATTGAAATGAATCAGTTGCTACACACACACACACACACACACACACACACACATACACACACACACATTTGGCGATGTCATTCCTTTTCCTAAATCATTTGACGGTTTTTATTGCACTATGTATAAAGTCTAAACTATCTATTATTGCTTACAAGGTCTGTGTAATCTACTTTCAACTCTTTTTCCAAAATCAACACTCACACTCTTCCACTTGGTAAGCGCTTTCTTGTCAAAAGGCCATTTTCTATTCCCTGAGCATCAAGTTCTACACTCTACAATCTGTGAACTTGCTATTATCTGTCTCAGGAATACTTTTACAATATTCTGATCTTAGCTGACACCTAATTTTATAGCTGTTCGTGCCTGTGTTGTCTTCCAAGAGATTCTAGCCTTCTACAGAGTGCAGACCTATTTAAGTAGGTCTTTCTTTTTTTGTTTTCTCCTTACAGCCTGCTTTTCTCTCTCTTTATAGATATTGTCAATTTAATTATGCTTCTTTGCTTACTTCTTTATTTTCTTTCTTTATTTCTAAAATTAAGCTCTTACAGGAAAAAGCCCTTTCTGTCTTGCAGTTAATTGCTAACATCTAGTAAAGATCCTAGTATATAGTAGATGAGTTACTTTCTTATTTCTTTATAATGTTACCACACACTTAGTGGCCTAAAACAACACAAATTTATTACCTTATAGTTCTTCAGGTCACAGTCCAAAATGGGTCTCACTGTACTAAAATCATGGTGTTGGTAGGCAAAGCTGCATATTTTTCTGAAAGCTTTGGGGAAAATCTATTTATTTGCTTTTTCTGGCTTCAAGAGACTGCCCACATTCTTTATTTCATGGTCGTATTTCTCTAACTACAAAACCAGCAAGGTTCAGTGCAGTGTTCATCACAATGCCATCTCTCTGATTCTTCCTTTTTTGCCTCCCTCTTCCATTTCTAAGGATTTTCCTGATTACAGTAGACCTCACTGGATAATCCAGGATAATCTTCTTACCACAAGGTTAGCTAATTAACAACGTTATTTTAATCTGCAACTTTAATTCTCAGTTGTCATTTAATTTAACAGATTCACTTGTAGTGAAAATTAGGACATGGATACATTAAGGGCCCATCATTCTGCCTATCATAGTAGGTAATCATACATTTGTTTTTAATGAGTGACCAAATGATAAATTTTCCTTTAAGTAACTTTTTATTTAATCTCTACTCTATATGTTTACACAGGTAAGTTAGGTGACATTTTACTCATAAACATAGACTGAAAATATGATTTTTTTAATTGCACATTGTTTATTGACCATAATCTTCCCATACAAACAAGAACAAATACAAACAAACAAAAAATTGTCCTAACTATATAGTTAGCATTGTTCTCTGGACCTTGTTGGATCTTTGGGAAAAATAGAGCTAGAACTTTAATCAGAAATTCAAGTGATTTATAAAACTATAGGCAACCCATATAACCTCTCTATTTCTAACTATTTCTTAATACACAAAATAGGGATATTATTATTTTTAAAATTATTTTAATCCTATTTATAGGAAATATTTTATAGAGGGTAGGTGTCATTAGATAAGTATTGTTATTGTCATTACAGAATAGCTGTCTGCAGAAATGTCTCTCCTAATTAAGATAACAATAGTTAGGACTATTCAAATGTCTCCAGTCAAAGCAAACATTTCATACAGTCATTGTTATGGGAAGTTGTGTCTATCAAAAGTGAACTACAATTTGATGGTGAGTACATGTGGTACTTGTTTTTCCATTCTTGGGATACTTCACTTAGTAGAATGCATTCCAGCTCTATCCAGGAGTATACAAGAGGTGCTATATCACCATTGTTTCTTAAACCTGGATGTCGGGCAGGGGGGAAGGGGGAGGAGGGAGGGAGAGGAGGGAGGGGGAGGAGGGGACAGGTATATGCATACACAAAGAGTGCAATGCCCACCATCCAAGAGATGGACATGGTTGAAACTCGGACTCGGGGGAGAGGGGAGTTAAGGGCAACATACGTAACCTAAACATCTGTACCCCCATAATATGCTGAAATAAAATAAATTTTTAAACAACAAAGAGTGCTGAAAAGATTATTCTAGTTCTCTAATACTCACTCTTTCCTCTCAACCGTTGGTTTCCTCCTTTAACATCTGCTCTGAAATCATTTACCATTTGAGCTCTGTTGTATTTCCAGCATTTCTGACTCATTGTGTTTTTCTTAATCACTTCCGAAACAGTAGTCATAATCTCCCTCAATTGCTTGGGGGAGAGGAAGTCGAACACATCTATTCCCTTTCATCAAAATTGAACTGGATGCTATATTATTCCTAAAATATATCAAATCTTATTTATAAAAATAATTTCCAAATGATGACAAATCAAAACACTTATTTTACATCTCCTCTGATAAGAATATATTGTATCCATAAGTCTTTAAAAACATAAAGGAGACAAATTTTATGACAATTCCTACTACCCAGCCCATTCTTTGGTAGCTTTTTTCTGTGAACTGTGAGACATTTGATATGCCATCAAAATTTCTTTCCTCTATAGGCATCAGTGTTATTTTATTAAGTTTGTGTTTTTACTACATTTATATCTGAAGTTTTTTCCACTTTAACTGTTCTTATTTATTGGATACTTTGATTGCTTTTTGGTCTCCTTTTCTTTTTTAAGTTGCTTTTTCTTTATATCTGAGTAATAAATATACATAGTTTTAATGTTATATAGTGCTATAATGTTATTAAAAAAAACAGTAGGAGCTCCCTGGCTTTTTTTTTTCTCCAAACACCATCCTGCTTTCTAGAGGCAATATTTTTTACTGTTTTTGACTGTTTTTGTACACTGTTATATCTTTATTTACCATATTATACATTGTTTATTCAACTTCCTATTATAACATATTAGCATTTTAGCTTGTTTATACTCTCAACACTTTCCCACCCTATAATTAGTCAACATTTTTGTTTTAAAAGAAAATCACTTCTTTCAATATTATCACTCAGTTAACAGTACTTCATTTATATTTTCTTTTTGTACAATACAGGACTTTTTAAACGGCCTAATTTAAAATATATATATATCTTATTATAACACTGCTCACTCACCACAATTGTTCAAAATGTACTCAAAATAATTTTATATGTAGTCAATCATTTCAAGAAGAATCAAAGGTATTATTTTTGTTTTGTTTTTTAAGGCAAGAGTTGTTTTCGTTTTTCTTGTGTTTTATTGTGTGCTAAAAAAATATCCTCTGTGACTTTCAGGCTTCCTCCTCCAATCAACTTGAGTTGGTAATAGGATACTTGTATAACCACTCATCTCAGCATTTCCCTTTGCTGATAGTATTGCAGTTCTCTTCATCTTTATAATTGTGCTGATAGTCACAACAAAGCATATAATAGCTCATAATAGAGAATAAAGTCTGAGACATTACCATTTTTCTTAAACATAACCACATGTATACTTTACAAATTTATTCAGAAAATCTTGTGTTTTGTACTATTTATTTGAAATTGTTTTCATTAGCCATAATAGATACACCTAATTAGTAAAACTAGTATTATAACTTTACATATATATGGAACTACTTCCATAAGAATGATTTAATCTACTTGCATTTTATTATCATTACATTATCATTACATCACATATCAATATGAGCCATGTGCTTTCAACTTGAAGCTTATGTAATGTTACCTTCAGTCACTTTATTAGTAAAACCCTCAATCTGTATCAAGCCAGCTCTTCAACTGATTTGTTTTCTACACCAACCAAGATACACACGTAGGGCCCTTGAAATCTTTTTTTTTTTTTTTATTTCCTCAGTTCTTCCACACTTCCGTTCTCTGAGACAGCAAGTTCAATACTTCTGTTTTCAATCCTCAAAGTCTCCCACCAACCATCTTGCTCACAACTACTGACTTTGCTTCCCACTTTACTAAGGTGATTGAAGCCATAGAAAAGGTGTTCTAAGGGCTTCATCTTCCAAATCTACTTTCTTACTTTCTTACAAATATACTTTGTATTTCTTTCTGCTGTTTTCATTGTATAACTCTGCTTACATCCAAGGCTAACTGGATATCGTGACAACATCAATCCTTTCTCAATTTTAAATTATCTGTTTCTTACTTTTTGCTCAGTCACTTCCAACAGCATGCATAAATGCACTATTTCCCCATCTAAATTTTTAAAAAGCCTTTTTTTTGTCTACATCTTCCTCCAAATATCATTTTCTTCTTCCATTCCTCTAGTGGCAAAACTCCTTGAAAAATCTGTTCTATAATTTCTATCTCTAAATCCTCTCACCCCTTACTTTCTTAAACTTACTTCATCAGGCTTTTGTTCTAATGATGTCCTCATATCAAGATCATTTGTGCCACATGAAGCTAAATAAGATGCGGCCCATTCTTACTTTTCATATTCTCTGTCCTCCCTGGAGGATTTTGCATTGTTGTTCACTTACTTTCTTTACCTATCTTTCTAGGCTTGGCAATATAATGGTTTTCTCCTACCACCCTTACTGCTCCTTTCACATCTACTCCTCATTTCCCTGAAGGCCACACATTGAAAAGGTTTAGAACTTATTTCTCAAAATTCACATCTGTTTTCTCTTGAGGCTATAAATATCATCTAGAGGTTGATGACTCCTAAATGTGTATTTCTATGTTTGACCACTGGAGTGAATTTCAGCCTTGTGTGTCCAACTGCTTCCACAATACTTTCACTTGAACTTTTTAATTATATCCAAACTTAACATGTCAACATTGAACTTAAGTTCTCATCCCTCACCCACCACAACATGGTTCTCTTACAAACTCTCCCATACGGGTCAAAGGCCACTCCTTTTTTCCAGTTTCTTAGGTCACATTAGAAAATCCTGTGGGTTTAACTTTTAAAATACATCTAGATTCTGATAATTTATCACTGTCTTCACTGCTTATGCCCGTCTTCCCTTAGCACGAGCCACTATGATGTACTAACTAAGTACTAACTTAGCTTAGTACTTTCATCAGCAATTTGTTCAAAAGTGATTTGTTTATTGTACATCCCCGTATTGGACTTTAAATACCATGAGACCAGAAATCTTTTTGATTTGCTCAGTGTGAAATCTCAAGAGCCTAGAACAGTCTGCACTAAGTGTCCATCAATATTTGTTTGATGAATGTTTTGTTGTCATTGTTGCTTTGTTTGGTTTTGATTGTTTGTTTTTGTGTGTATGCATGTACGGACACATGCCCAAAACATTAAATAAATTACCTCATTTAATCCTCCTCAACATCCCCCTGAGGTGAAAAAAAAAAAAAAAGATATAATCATCCTCTTAATATAAATGAAAAACAGAATTTTGCCTAAACAAAGTTATTTGATACATTCTACATTCAAGATTGAAATTTGGTCTATGTGTATCTAGTTCATCCTGCATGATTACTCTACGACTATCACTTTATTATATGACCATACTTTGATATATCATGAAAACCTCCCAATAAACACATGAGATAAATATAATAAACTCCTCTTCTACAGATGCAAATTCTAACTTTGAGAGTCTAATTCATCTGCAAGTGGTCACAGAAGGGATTAAACCAAAATTTCTACATAGGATTTTTGGCTTTAAATTAGAAACACCATCCATTATAGTGGCATTATGTACAAGAGTAGATAATAGACATTATTATCTAAATAAAAGTAGCCAATAACCTAAGGCTATTGGTAATTTTACTTTGCTGCTACTTGTATTTCCAAATTCTTGTTTATAAGCACTACTTATAGACCAAAACAAATACACATTCTATTATTACAAATGTAGGATGAGTTTCTCTCAAATTGTACTGAGTAATCTGGTATGTTAGGCAGATCCTAGCTTTACGTAACAACCCAGATCTGTGGCCTTCCAGTATTTTGCTTAACTTCCCCTGAAAATATTTTGAAAAACTATGGTATCTAAAGTTTTGTAACATAAATGGTTACAGAGAACGTAACTGTGACATGCTTTAAATACTAAATTTTTTAATGCCAGGGGTCTATATATTCAAAGAGGAATGAAACAGAGTGATATTTCTGATGGGTAAAAGACACACACTTTTATTATAGAGTAGTAGCAGGGTGACTGAGAAAGAGGATTTATAAAAACAGTCCCAGCGTGTTGCCTCCGTTGTAAATGCATTTTAGCTACTTCAGTTTTGGGGAAACTATCAGATTCTGAAATTATATTCCTTCTCATTGTATATACTGCAGACACTTGGTAAAATCTTGATGTGATTTTAGGGGTATCTGTGTTCCTGTTTAAAGAAGCTGTTGAAGAACATAGAGACTTCCCAACTGAGTAGTTTCTTGCATTCAAACTCTTCAGGAAGAGGCAATAACAGAATCAGGAAGCAAAGAAAAAATGCCTTTCTTTGTTCAACTTCGAAAAATTTACCTGAAGTGGATGAAGAATTGGGGAAAAAAAAGAGAGAAATATTTGATCTGTGAATTACTCATTTGTGTATTTAAATATCCTTAAGCAATCTGAAGATCAATTGAGAGATGGGCAATTATAACAAACTAAAAGTATACACAAACAGGGTTATAAAAATAGCTTTTTAGGATTCTGACAGAGATTCTACTTAAGGGAAAATAAATCACACTTAGAAACTGCCCAAAGATAACTGGCATTAGGAGCTCCTCCCAAAAATCTAATGGCTTTGCCTTCAGTAAATCTCACTCTTTGAAAGAATCATACACACTGACATATTTTCCAATAAAACTTTTAGGCGCTAAGAAATATGAAAGCGTAACTTAAAATCACCAAAATTTTGAGGAAATCTTATCTGAAAGAACAATACAGAAAAACTAGTAAACGAAAATAAACTAGGTGATTCATAAGAAATATGAAAGTAAAGAAGCTAAAGAATAATTCAAAGTAACTATTTTCAGAGAGATAATAGAATAAATGTCATTCATAAAACAAAAATAAGAAACTATGCAGAAAATAATCAAAATACAAAGTATAACTCCTATAAATTTATATATTTACACACATACACACACACACACACACACACACACACACACACACACACACAAACCCACTCCATTGCTGTTTTGGTAAATAAATTTTTAAAATATTCCTGAAAATAGATCAAAAACATACAGATACAAAGAAGCATAAAATAGATGGTGGCATGGATGTGGTGAAAAAACAACACCTATACACTACTAGTGGTATCGTAAATTAGTACAACGTTGATAGAAAACAATATGGAGATTCCTTAGACAACTAAAAGTAGATCTAACACTCAACCCATCAATCCCACTACTGGATATCTACCCAAAGGAAAAGAAGTCATAATATTAAAAAGACACTTGCACTCGTATGTTTGTCAAAGCACAATTCATAATAGCAAAGGTATGGAATTAACCCAAGTGCCCATCAACTGAAGAGTAGATAACGAAAATATGATATACACACACACAAACACACACACACCCTCACCATGGAATACCCCTCAGTCCTAAGGAAGTATGAATTAATGTCTCTTGCAGCAACTTGGATGAAACTGGAGGCCATTATTCTAAGTGAAGTAACTCAAGAAAGGAACATCAAATACCACATATTCTCAATGATAAGTAGGAGCTAAAAACTATGGGTATGCATGCTCACACAGAGTGGATAAATAGACATTTGAAATTCCAAAGGTGAGAGGTGGCAGGTGGCTGAGGGAGGTAACATTACCTATTGAATATAATGTATTCTAATCAGGTGATGGGTACTCTAAAAGCCCAGACTTCACTACTGTGCGATATATCCATGTAACAAAACTGTACTTGTACCTCTTAAATCTATAAAAATTAAAAAAAATAATAATAAATTTAAGTGCCTTTCTTATTGAACAAGGAGACATGTGACATTAAGTTCATTTTATGAAGGCAAATTTCAAAATTTTTATGATATATAGCAATAAAGAGGTAAAGAACTTTTAGCAGAAATCAGACTTATATAGTAAAATTAATCATAAAGCAAATTAATGTATAACTGGTCTGCTTCAATTTCAGATTCATTTAGATTTTTTCTTGTACAGATAATGGAAAATTCTGATTTAATTCTATTTTTGGTATAGACTATTTTTTCATTTTAAACAAAATCTGTGAAATGGGCCTTCTCATGTTTACTGCATCTCACTTTGTCATCATTTCTATTCACCACTGAGTTCTAGACATTGAGCCAAGAAAAGATTCTAGTACTAATAAAATAGATAAGAATTAAAGAAAAATGCTCCATCTTAGTGGTTAAAGATAAAAACATGCTCTGAAATGTTTGTGGCCTGAATTTTAATTAAATGAAATAAATTGAAAATTATTTTTTTAAGAAATGCAAGTCAAAAGAAGGAGAGAAATGTTACAAGGTGGCTGAATAAAAAAATTTCCATGTTTTCATCTAAAAACAAGAACAGATCAGAATCAATGATCCAAAACCAAGATCAAACAAGTCCGCAACAAAACTGAACCTGATTATAAAATAAATTGTCCAAAGAAGTTAATCAAGCAGAGGAACTGCTCAGATGGAGTTTGGAATAAATTGAGTTTAGTTTGTTTTATATAATTTTCTGATAATTCACTAAGTTAAAGCAGAGCACTTCTGTATGAATAGAATCAGAAGGGTGAAAGCAACGGGTAGAGGACATTTCAGGTCATATGTAGCCCGGAGCTGGGAACGTTTCCTTGTTGTTTTGTCTTGAGAACATGCCTGGGGTTTTGCACGCGAGCCAAGGTGCCCTGACCCTGCAAACAGGAGGGGCTAGAGAGCTTCGGATGCAAACATTGGCTCTCCGGAGACAAAACAACAAGGAATAGGGCGTGCTGAGTCCGGACAGTGTGGGAACAAGGAAATTGCGGTGGGACAGTTGCCAAACAGGCTGTGTTAAAAATAAAGACGCTGCAGCAAGAAGGCACTGCAGTCTTGTACCGTCTTTGTTTGTATGTCTCTTTGTCTCTGTGTTCATTCTTCGTCCCTAGGCGGGCCACGACACAATGTCCTCCTTGATATGTGAATATTTGTGTAGGAAGTAACTATATAATTATCTATTATAATAAACTTATAATTTATGGCATTTTTAATATCTTTCCAAATTAATTATGAATTAGAGGATCCATTGAAGCATTGGAACACAATAAATTACAAAGGATAAAATTAAGTGATAACACTATTTTTCAAATAAATTATCATTTGATTCTTTTTACCTATTTTTGTTTTGGCACAAATTGACTTTTTCTTTTTGTTTTATTTCATTTTATTTTGTTTTGTATTTGGTGACTAGACAAGGTTTCTTATCTCTTAGGGAAAGTCAGAAGAATTAGTTATTTAAGGCTATAAAAAGAGCACAATTCTACTCAGATAGGGTCCTTAAGTAATCATTCCTGCACAATAGCATTTTCTTCAAGGTGGTAAGAGTACTGTAATTGATGATTTGGGTATGGAATTATTATGTACTAATAACAGTACACAGCCAATTACTATGTGATATCTCCTGCTGCTTTATAATTAGCTCTGTGTGTGGTTTGGACAAGTTGCTGTGTACTTCACGGACTGTTCACCAGGTAGAACATAACAGCTCCTTGGGAGCCAATTAGCTGGGCCTGTCAAGGCCAATTTCAGCAATTTTTAGTTGTGGATTATAACCAAAAAAGCTGTAATTGTGAAAAACATACAGAGGATTTGATGGGCTAAAAAGAATATCTGCATTGACAATACAAATTCTTTCCCATTCATGTTTGTTCATTATTATAACAAAGAATCATTGCTTAGGATTGTCTATGATTCTGAAATTGCTGGAGTGTTTATCCTACAATGAGTAATTACTCACAGTTTTTATTTTGAGGATAGATTCTTCATTTTAAATGAAAATGGGAGAGCAAAAAGAAGTGACATGATATATTATTTCTCAAAGACAATAATAATTACATTTCATAGAATATATTAATATTAAAAGGGTTCCTTTAAGAATCGAATTGATCACAAAGCAACAAACGCAAAAAATGTATTCTCCTAAGGGAAGTATTTCAAGAATGGAAAAACAAACACATGTTCTCACTGACAAGTGAAAGCTAAAGGATGGGAACACATGGTCATAAAGTGGTGTAAAGGACATTGGAAACTAAGAAAGGGGGAGGGAGAGAGGGGGTTAAGGGATAAAAACTTACCCGTTGGGTACAATGTGCAGTATTCTGGTGATGGGCACACTAAAAGCCCTGACTTCAACATTGTACAGTTCATCTGTGTAACAAGAACACTTGTACTCCCTAATATTTTGAAATGAAAATTATAAAAAGGCATGTTTGATAATGTATTTTGTTGTTGTTTTGTCATTTTGATTTCTAGACCAGTATTTGATTAAATTCAGGGTCATTCTATGTAAATGCTGAGTCTAAATTTGATATAGGTCTGCATTAGTAGAATCTGACAATTTTATATATAGGGCAAATATTTTATCAACTCCTTTTTGTCCTAACGGCAAGATTGTGAATGTTCCCTTGGATGCAAATATGCCAGTCGAGATAGCAAAGGCAATTTCTTAAAGGTATTTATTGCCTATTTTAAAAGAAAATGGTTTGTCTCTTGACTACTTAATATGTAAAGCCAAGCTTTATTATTGAGGTTATATAGAAGAACCCCTGCCTATGTCAAAAATAATCCAGGCACCAAAATAAGCAAATATGATGCACATTTACATATAGAATAGTCAAAGTGTATGCTTCGTTACATCATGCTTTCTGTAAATTACTGAAATTGTACAAAAATTATATTGTAATAATTAGAATCTTTTCCAAGGAGTTTCTTGAATAGTTTGCATATCATAAATTAATTTCTGCAAATACATAGTTGTATTTGTTTAAACTATCTTCTACATAGCAAGACAGCATGGCTATTTTTGATAGTCATATATTATTTCTTTTTTCTGTAAAATAATCTGTAAACAGTACCACGAATCTTATAAAACTTTTAAATCTAACACTCATAAAACCAATACTCTTACAGATAAGGGTGCAGGAAAAATCCTCAAACTATTCCTCAACTATCTCACACTTGCATTCTTTTTAAAATGAAATGAGTTACAATGGAATAATATTTTTCTTGGAATACAGTTTGTAAGGTTGGCTATGGATAAAATAAAGAAAACAGTACAAATATGGGCAAGTTTTATAAATGTTTAAGTATTTTAAAAGTTATGCTTGAAGTTAAGTGAATAAAAATATTAAAATTTATTTGTTATTCTTTAAATCTTGTGCAAAACCATATTACTTACAAAAAAGATCTCAATTAAGACATCGCATTATATAATTGTCTTACATTCTGGCTGTATAAATTTAATTTTATAGAAGAAATTCCAATGTATGAATTTTAATTGTTAAACTTCACAAAAAAATGACAAATTCCCAAGGTGAAAGATATTCCAATTGCCCTAATTTAATCATTACACATTGTATGCCTGTATAAAAATATCACAGTACTCCAAAAATATGTACAACCATTATGTATCCATAATAATTAAAAAGAAATAACTTTAAAAATTTCAAATTATTAAGCCAATTATATCTATTAAAATAATTTTATGTGCAAAAAGCCTAAATAAATCAATAGTAACAAATTTATGTTCAGTATCATCTTCCTTTTGTATTTCAATAGAGTTATTTAAAATTTCCATACCTTGGCCGGGCATGGTGGCTCATGCCTGTAATCTTAGCACTTTGAGAAGCTGAGGTGGGTAGGTCTTTTGAGCTCAGGAGCTCGAGACCAGCCTCAGAAAGAGAGAGACCCCATCTCTAGTAAAAATAGACAGAAATGTGCTGGACAACTAAAAATATATAGAAAAAATTAGCCGGGCATGGTGGCACATGCCTGTAGTCCCAGCTACTCGGGAGGCTGAGGCAGAAGGATCACTTGAGCCCAGGAGTTTGAGGTTGCTATAAGCTAGGCTGAGGCCACGGCACTCTAGCGAGGGCAACAGAGTGAGACTCTGTCTCAAAAAAAAAAAAAAAAAAAAAAGGGAAAAAGAAAAGGACGAAAAGAAAAAAGTAAATAAATAAAATTATAATACCTTGAAAACAATATTGTGGTATTAAGATGCTAACAGGGATTAAGGCTTACACCCAAATTTTAACTTTAATATTATTAAATTATTAGTTTAAAATATAACACAGGAAGATGTACACCATGCTTGTCCACAAAGCAAAGCTACATAAATTGCAAAGAATTAAATGCATACATAAAGCATACATATAGTATACTCTAACATTCAATAACATAAATATATTTAGAAAACCCTAATGATTTTGAAATAGAGAATCACATTTCCACATAACCCATGAGATAAAGAAGATGTCATAACAGAAATTGTGAAAAGAAAAAAAATTGAATTATAATAAAAGTATAACATCTCAATATGTGTTATATAAAGCTAAAACATAAATGAAGATAAATTTAAAGCACTTAAATAATATACTAGAGGAAATGATTAAATCAACAATCTAAGCTTCTACCTTAAAGTGTAAGATAAGGAGAAAAACTAAATACTAAGTGGAACAAGGGGAAACAATAAACTTAGAGCAGAAATCAATGAAATAAAATCAACAAATCCCAAAATTTGCTCTTCAAAAAGGTTAATAACATTGATTAATATCTAGTAGATATAAAGTGAGAAAAGACAATGACTAATAGGAATAAAAATGAAAAAGAGGATAATAAGACATGGTAGGCATTAAAAACGATAACATGAAAATATTACATAAAACTTTATGCTAAAAATATTCAATAGTTTAGGTTAAATAGAAATATTCCTTATAAAAATAAATTGCAAATATACACATAGACACATGCTTAAATGAACATATGAGAACTAAAATTAACAGGTGCATTAGATGATTGGAGATCTGAAAAACTTGTTCAGTAGAAAATAATCTAGACTGAAACAGTAGATAAAAATGATGGAAAATATAAATAAATGAGAAAGATGATTGAAAATTTTGAAGATTTCTATAACTATTAAAGATATCAGATTTGTTATTTAAACAACTTCTCATAAAGAATACACTGCTCATAATGGCATTATTGGTAAAGTTTATCAAACACTGGAGAAGGAAAAATGTCATTGTGACACAACTGTTCACATATAGCTTTTATGTTACCATCAGAACCCTGGAATTAAAAATTTACAGTGCCATTACCAGAAAAGAAAATAATTTCTCCTAAACAGACATTCAAAATTGTTACCAAAATATTAGCAAATCGATTTTATTTTATTTTATTTATTTATTTTTTTTTGGAGACAGAGTCTCACTCTGTTGTCTGAGCTAGAGTGCTGAGGCGTCAGCCTAGCTCACAGCAACCTCAAACTCCTGGGCTTAAGCAATCCTTCTGCCTCAGCCTCCTGAGTAGCTGGGACTACAGGCATGCACCACCATGCCCAGCTAATTTTTTCTATATATTTTTTTAGTTGTCCAGCTAATTTCTTTCTATTTTTAATAGAGACAGGGGTCTCACTCTTGCTAAGACTGGTCTTGAACTCCTGACCTCGAGCAATCCTCCCGCCTCGGCCTCCCAAAGTGCTAGTATTACAGGCATGAGCCACCATGCCCAGCTGCAAATCAATTTTAAAAATGCAGATATTGCATATTCCCATCACCTAGAAAATTTCCACCATGCTGCCCCTTTTCCTATGAATCTTCATGCTGGATAAGTCACTTTCTAATTTGTAGCACCACCAATTAGTTTTGACTATTTTTAAAATTCGTATTAATAGAATCATACAGTATGTACTATTTTGGGTCTTTTCTTAGCACTATGCTTTGGAGAGTCATTTATGTTGCTGCACAAGTAATATACTCATTGTCTTTGCTAAGTAGTAACTCATTGTATTATATATGAAAATGAATATTTTTTATCCTGTCTCCCAAGAATGGGCATTTGTGTTGTTTCCAGTGTTGGACTTTTGTGAAAAAAGCTGATTTGAACAATCATTTATACAACTATTTGAAGCCATATGCTTTCTTGTTTATTTATTTATTTGTTTGTTTGGAAAAATAAATTCCTGGGTCGTAGGTGTGTTGTTTACTTTTTTTATTTTTAATTTTTTAGAAACTTCCACTTTCCAAAAGTGTTTATAACATGTTACACTCCAACTAGCACTCATTTGCTCTACATCCTTCCCAACATTTGACAGTATTATCTGTTTAAATTTATATTAATTATAATAGTGGTTATAAAGCATTATCTCCTTGTGTTCTAATATGCCATTCCCTGTTATCTAATGGTGATAATTATCACTGTTATTGCCTATTGCTATCTCCTTAGTCTTAAACTGTTCAAGTCTTTTGCATATTTTAAGTGAGTTATTTGTCTTTTTAATACTGGTTTTGAAAGTTTGTATATTCTAAATAAGTACATTATCAGATGCGTATTGATTTTTTTCCCCTCAATCTCTTGATTCCCTGGTGTGTTAGTCCATTTTACATTGCTAAAGGAAACACCTGAGGCTGTGTAATTTATAAATAAAACAGGCTTATTTGGCTTACAGTTCTGCAGGCTGTACAAGAGATATTGCATTGGCATCTGCTTCTGGTGAGGGTTTCAGGAAGCTTCCAATCAAGGCAGAAGGTGAAGGGTAAGCAGGTGTGTCACATGGCAAGAGAGGGAGCAAGAGAGGGAGAAGGTGGCGCCAGTCTCCTTTAAACAACCAACATTCCCATGAACTGATGAAGGGAGAACTCATTACAGGAGGAAGGCACCTAGCCATTCATGAGGGATCTGCGCGTAGGACCCAAAAACCTTCCACCAAGCCACACCTCCAACACCGAGGATCACATTTCATCATGAGATTTGCAGGGGCCAAACATCAAAACCACATTACCTAGAATTTTCTTAATGATGACTTTGACAGGTGAACTTTTTAATTTTGTTGAATTCTAACTTTTCATGTTCTTCCTTTAATTGTTAATGCTATCTCAGGCCTTGACTAATACATATTTTCCTATGTCGAGATATTCCCCTTTATTCTCTTCTAGAAGTTTTTTTGGTTTTTGCATTTAGTGCTGTGTTGCATGATGTATCGATTTTTAGCAACTTTATTGACATATAGTATATGTACAATATTGATTACCCATGTATACTATACAACTAAATCCATTTTAGTACATGTACAGAGTTGTACAATCATTGTCATATTTAATTTGGGAAAACTTTCATCACAAGAAAAATAAACTCTGGGATATTTAGGTCTCACTTCCATGCCCCGTCAGTCCTGTCCCTCTGGAATAATCCTTGTATACTCCCCTGTCTGGAGCATGGGTTCAATCTGTGAATTGCTCCTAACCACTAGGATATGGCAAAGGTGATGGACTGTATCTGCTGTGATTATGCTACATACTATAACAAAAGCGATGACGTGTCAATCACATAGTTACTGATTGATGGAGAGGGTGCTGTATCTTGCTAACACTGACTATTTTCCAATGCTCGCATTGTGAGAGGGCCTCTTGGCTTCAAATAACTGAGAACAAGCTCTGGCAACAGGCAGCAAGATCGGAAGGAACTCATCCTCCAACCAAATCACAAAGATATAAATTCTACCAACAACCTAAGGGAGTTTAGAAAATGGATAAATCTTTCCCTAGTGACGCCTCCAATAAGACTTCAACCTTGGCGATACTTGATTTGTGAGACCCTAAAGCAGAGAACTTAGTTAAGCAGCATCAGGATTTCTGACTTTTAGAATTTTGCGATAATAAATGTGTGCTATTTAAACTTCTCAGTTTGTGGTAATTTGTTTTACAGCAGAGAAAACTAATACCGTATTATACTTTAATTTTATAATTAGGAGCTTATTTAAAAGATGATTGACTCTTTATAAAAATAATCATTTATTGTTGTTTTTTTCGTGTTACACACTTTTTTTTTCTTTTTTAGATAGAATGATTAGCACTCCAAGGAATAGAAATGTGATTCGAATTGGATTAAACAATAAGAGATGTCAATGGTTTACAGCAGTGGAAGTGCAGTAGTATATTGAACTCACGTGCAACTCAATCGGGAAACTATGAGTTCTGCCTTCTCAATTTGGATTCTTTCCCTCATTGTTCTAGATTGCTATAGCAGAAGCCTAGAACTCAAGATCTCTGATTCATCCCACTTACCTTCCTGATGGCACTAAGAAACCTCTCCTTCCTTTCATTGAATCAAATTTGCTTAGTAGTTTCCATTCCTGTATCAAAATAGCAAGGCAGATGAGATAACCACGATTTCCGAAGACTGATCCAGGACCCCATTCTGGGGTTGTTAGTCAATTCCCCAAATCTACTTATTGCTTTTTTTTTTTTTTTTTTTTTTTTTTGGTGGTTGGTGCAGGTACTGGGGATTGAATAAACCTAGTTATTGCTACACAATGGGAAAAGTGAAATGGTTTTGGAGGACCAAACCCAAGGCCCCTCAAAATATTTTCTACCAATTCTCCACATCTTGCAAGATAAAGTTCAAGTAGTTAGCATGTCATTCATAGCTGTTAATGTCACGATCCCTACTTAGCCCTTTAACTTTAGCTACTTCATGTTATTTCCTTCCTATTATTTCTTTAACACAGTCTGCACCCATTGCTTTCATAGTAATTTACTATGTACAGCAATTGTGCTGCCTATGCTGGACATGTCTAATGCCTAACGCTTAAAAAATATTGATGGTTTTATTGATGCTGAAATGAGTTAAGAATTTTTAGAGCTATTTGGATAGAATGAAAGTATTTTGAATACAAGAAGAACACAAATTCCAGAGAGTCAGGGGCAGAAGGCTTGGGTTTGAATATTTATTTCCCTACAAATTTCGTATTGAAATTTCATACCCATTTATTTATTTTTCTTGTTGCTGTGATTGCCTTTGGGGTCTTCTTCATAAATTCCTTGCCTAGGCCAATGTCTAGAAAAGTATTTCCAATGTTTTCCTCTAGAATTCTTACAGTTTCATGCCTTAGGTTTAAGTCTGTTATCCACCATGAGTTGATTTTTGTGAGAGGTGAAAGGTGTGGATCCTGTCCAGTCTTATACATGTGGCTATCCAGTTTTCCCAGCACCATTCACTGAATAAGGATTCTTTTCCCCAGTGTATGTTTTTGCCTGCTCTGTCAAAGATTAGATGGCTATATGAGGATGGTTTTACATCTGGATTCTCAGTTCTGTTCCATGGGTCTATGTCTCCGTTCTTATGCCAGTATCATACTATTTTAATTGTTACAGTCTTGTAGTATAGCTTGAAGTCTGGTAAATTGATGCCTCCCATTTTACTCTTTTTGCCTAGAATTGCTTTTGCTATGCAGGGTCTTCTCTGGTTCCATATGAACCATAAAATTATTTTTTCTATATCTGTGGAAAATGATGTTGGTGTTTTAATAGGGATTGCATTGAATCTGTAGATCACTTTGGGTAGTATAAACATTTTAACAATGTTGATTCTGCCGCCCCATGAGCATGGTACGGTTTTCCACCTCTTTACATCCTCTGCTACTTCCTTCCTCAGTGTGTCATAGTTCTCCCTGTAGAGGTCTTTTACTTCCTTAGTTAAATATATTCTTAGCTACTTTATTTTCTTTGTTGCTATTGTGAAGAGTATTGAGTCTTGATTTGGTTCTCAGTTTGACTGTTATTGGCATATATGAATGCCTCTGATTTGTGTGTATTGATTTTGTATCCTGAGACTTTACTGAATTCATTTATCACTTCCAGTAGCCTCTTGGTTGAATCCTTGGGGTTTTCTAGATGTAATGTCATATCATCAACAAAGAGTGAGAGTTTGATCTCTTCTGCCCCCATTTGGATATCCTTAATTCCCCTCTCTTTTCAAATTGCTCTAGCAAGGACTTCCAGCACTATGTTGAACAGACATAGAGATAGTGGGGAACCTTGTCTGGTTCCAGTTCTAAGTGGGAATGCTTTCATTTTTTCCCCATTCAGTATGATGTTGGCTGTGAGTTTGTCATATATGGCTAGTATCATTTTTAAGTAAGCCCCGTCTATGCCTATTTTGTTAAGCATTCTTCTGCACAGCCAAAGAAACTATCACGAGAACAAACAGATGATCTGCAGAATGGGAGAAGATATTCACACGCTACATATCTGATAAAGGGCTGATAACTAGAATCTATTTAGAACTCAGGAAAATCAACAAGAAAAAATCAAACAACCCTATCAAAAAGTGGGCAAAGGACATGAACAGAAAATTTTCAAAAGAAGACAGAATAATGGCCAAGAAACATATGAAAAAATGCTCAACATCTCTAATCATCAGGGAAATGCAAATCAAAAACCACAATGAGATATCACTTATCTCCAGTGAGAAAGGCCTTTATCAAAAAGTCCCCAAACAATAAATGTTGGCATGGATGCCGAGAGTTAGGAGCTCTCATACACTGCTGGTGGGACTGTAAACTAGTGCAACCTCTGTGGGAAGCAATATGGAGACACCTTAAAGAGATACAAGTAGATCTACCATTTGATCCAGCAATCCCATTACCAGGCATCTACCCAAAAGAACAAAAGGCATTGTATAAAAAAGGCATCTGTACTCAAATGTTTATAACAGCACAATTCACAATTGCAAAGATGTGGAAACAACTCAAGTGCCCATCAATACATGAGTAGATTAATAAAATGTGCTATATGTATACCACAGAGTACTATGCAGCTATAAGAAACAATGGTGATATAGCACCTCTCGTATTTTCCTGGATAGAGTTGGAACCCATTCTACTAAGTGAAATATCCCAAGAATGGAAAAATAAGCATCACATGTACTCACCAGCAAATTGTTTTCACTGATCAACACCTAAGTGCACATATAGGAATAACATTTATTGGGCGTTGGGCAGATGGGAGCGGGGAGGACGGGATGGGTGTATACATTCATAATGAGTGCAATGCGCACCATCTGGAGGATGGACACACTTGAAGCTCTGACTTGGGGGGAAGGGGAGCAAGGGCAATATACACAACCTAAACATTTGTACCCTCATAATATGCTGAAATTAAAAAAAAAAAAAAGAAATTTCATCCCCAATGCAAAAATATTGGGAGTTGTAGACTTTAGGGTGGTGTTTAGGTCATGAGGGATCCACCATTATGAATAGATTAATGACATTATTTAAAATGGCTTATGGGAATGGGTCTGCCTCTCTTCTGCTACTCTACCATGTAAGAACAGAGTATTCTTACTCTCTTGCCCTTCCACTATGTCAGAGCAGTAAGAAGGCCCTGAGCAGATGTTGGCACCTTGAACTTAGACTTCAGAGACTCCAGATCTGTGAGGAAAAAATACCTGTTGTTTATAAATTATCCAGTCTCAGATATTCTGTTATTATACCACAAACTAAGAAAGAAATGATCAAGTGGAATTTTTCCTGGGGGTGCAAGGATGATTCACTCACATGGACATGTGATATAGTAACAAAATGAAGGACAAAAACATATGATCATCTCAATAGATGCAGAAAAAAACATTTGAAAAAATCTAACATTTTTTATAATTAAAAACTCTCACAAATTAGGTATGGAAAGAATTTACATGAACACAATAGAGGCCAAATATGACAACTTTTCTTAATTAGGAAAAGTTGAAAGCTTTTGGTGTAGGATCAGGAACACTACTTGAATGCCCAGTCTCACCATTTCTAATCAACATAGTACTGGAAGACACACCTAAAAAAATTAAACAAAAGAAAAAATCAAAGACATCCAAACTGGAAAGGAGGAAGGTAAATTTTTCCTGTTTGCAGATGACATAATCTCATATATAGAAAACCCAGAAGCCTCAAGACTCTACCAAAAAAAAAAAAAAAAAAACCCATAAAAACTAATAAATAAATTTAGTACAGTTACAGGGTACAAAAGCAACAAATAAAACTCAGTAGCATTTTACATTCTAACAATGAACCGTCAAAGAAATCGAGAAAATAATTCTATTTAAAATAGCTTAAAAATAAATCTTTAGGAATAAATTTCACCAAAGAGGTAAAAGATCTGTACACTGAAAATTATAACATTGATTAAAAACCTAAACAAGACACAAATGGAAAGATATCTCATGTTTCATGAATTGGAAAAATATTATACTTAAAATCTCCACACTATCCAAAATGATTTAGAAATTCAGTACAATCCCTATCCAAATTCCAATGAAATTTTTCACAAAAATAAAAAAAAATCCTGAAATTCATATGAACAACAAAAGACCCTGATCAACCAAAGAAATCTTGAACCAAAGAACAAATCTGGAAGTATCAGATTGCCTGATATCAAAATGTACTAAAACATTGAATGTAAAGCATTAAAATAGACTGTGGATTGACTACTCCCAAGCCATTGATAGTCTCTTTCTTTCTTGGTTTCATCTACCACAGACGTTGAATAAACAGACTCACTTCTTAGAATACATTGTAGCTAGTTCTGGCCACCTAACCTAGTTCTGACTAATAAGATACCAGCAGAAGTCACTGTCAATTTCCAGGAAGTTTATTAAATGAAAAAACTTACTGGAATGACTCTTTGAACCTGTCAACATTTATTACTACTCCCTTTGCACTGCTGCTATTTCAGAAAGAAATATTAATGGGGTTTTGTATACTTTTCTTCATTGTCCTAATTATTTTTGTCATAGCTATGTGTGGAACACGTAAAAAGAAAAGCATCAGCAAAAGCAGTGGCACCAACAACATATTTAAAATGACAATTAAAAATAAATTTTAATGATTTCAAATTTGAGAATGTTTATCAGTGATCTTAAAGAAGAAGCATTTACCAAAATGGAAGATTAATTTTATGGGAAATGTATTCAGGTTAAGCTCTCCTTGTAGAATGGAAAAAAAAAAAATTATCCCAATATTATGCATTTGTAACAAAATCTGTTGAAAACATTAAACCAGACAAGTAGAACAGGTAAAGAAGACATTATTCAATTCTATTGCAATATGGGATAGAATTAACTCAACTCCTGTGAAACAAAAACAAAAGAGCTTTTAAGAGCTGGTGTGACTTTTTAATAAAAGCTATTCTAACTGGGGTAAGGTGATACTAATGGAAAAATACTAGAGGACTAGAGGGTAGACTTCAGGGGTGAAATTGCTCAGTGTGATTAGGGCATCTGTGTTTGCTAATTGGAGCTTATTGAAGTTAGGCTTCTATTTTCCCACAGAGACTGGTGGATAGGTATACTCCTCCTTCATGATTTCATTTCAAAGGGATGCCTCCAAGGTCCTTGAAAAAGATATTCCTGTGTTGTAAAACTGGAGATAAGCTGAAAGAAAATTTACATCTCAAAGAAGAAGAGAAAGAATTTGCATTTTCAAGTTTGTTAAAGCAACTGCACTAAGGAAACAAGGTGTTCAGAGGCCTAGAGTCAGTAAGACACTGACTCTTGAAGCTGTCTTGGTGAAACCCAACTCAATTTATGAGTTGGAGATAGGTCACAGTTATGCCATCTGCTAATACATTTTGGATGAAATGAGAAAGAGAGCAGATTTAGGGTTCTTCTTCATTCAGTCATGGACAGTGTATGCTTCTCCTCAAAATTAAAGTGTACAGATTTTAGCCTGGCTAGTGAATTTCTGTTTTGAGCACAGCTAGAGACTAACGCTGTGTTTGTCAGAAATACAGTTGCACATCTCCCTTCTCCCAATAGTTGATAGCTAAAATTCAATTTTCAAGCCTTTTTTATTTTGGTATGCTTACTACAAATATTCATATGGTTCAGGGTTTCACTCTTGCATGGCAAAGCTTTAACACAGATCTAGTCTGAATTGTTCTACCTTGGCCTGAAATCATCTGAATTTTTTGTCAGTCTTGGCAATGAGGTTTCCGGTACCTGACCTAGACTCGTTCTGTCTTCTTGGTGCTGCATTGGCCTTTAAGGTGATAAAAATTTCATGCTAAATTTATCTCAGAGTACTAATGCTTTTTTTCCTGATATCTGTGTGTTATCTCTTAGCTTAATTTGTCTGAAGTCAGCAAGGTAGTAAAGGTTTTTGAGTTGCCAGGAATACAACTAAAATATTCATAACAAATATTTAGCATTTCTTTAGTGTGGTGATAAATTATATCATGAGGGTTAAGGGAGGCATTCTTAAATCAAACTCACCAGATCGGAATCCCTGCCCAGCCACTTCAAAGTTGGGTAACTGTGGTAACTTTAGCCTCTCGGTGCATCAGTTTCATCTTTTGTAAGTAGAATATAAACAATAACACATACTTTGTTGAGCTGCTGTATTAAATGGGCTTCAGACAAAATATGCACTGTATGAGTGTTCATTATTACTATTATTACAAATTCAGTACCCTATGACTAAAATACAATTCTCATGTAGAGGCAAGAATATAATTACAAAGAACAACCTTCTTATTTGTTTTCTTCCATCCCAGAAAAAAAGATGTATAAAGCAGTGAAGGCTGCATTACATGTTTCTTATCTTAAAGGGTGAAATCATGCTGAACCAGCAGCTATTCGAGTCTGGCTTGAATTAGCAGGCTCAGCAAAAATATACAACATATTCTTTTTTTCTTATTATTTTAAATATTGCACGCTAGACAAATGTTTTTTCTCTCTTTTTTTCATAGCTTGTATATGAATAATGGAATAAAATTGGAATAAACAGAAAGTAAGTGACTCTCATCTTTATTTGTCTTCGGAGTTTTAGATGACCTCTAATGTATTTTTCCAGAATCAGGAAACAAGATAAGTTGTTTGAATACCTTACATAATGCCTAATGTAGTTAATTGTAAAGGTCACGGTAAAAAACAAAAAAAAAAACCCAACAACTTTGTACAAAGTTATTGGCTCACCTCTTATCTTCTCTGCATTTCCTCAAGGGCCAGCTCCCTGACCTCCCCTCTCACAAAGAGTGCAGTGTTATCTAGTTATTACTCTCACCAATTTGTGCATGTAATTTTTGAGATGGTATCCGTGGAATACTGTGAATAATGAGAATTGGAATTCCTGTAAATTATTTCCCTGTATCTTTCCCCAGGAATAGGTTCAGATAAATAATAAGGTAAAATGCAGTAAAGGTAGGAAAGCTACTCATTCTTTGAAACCTACATGGCAGCCCCTGTGTCCTACTTTTGCTTTCTGTTAATATTTATCCATCATTATTCCAATATTCAAAGGGAGAAATGGTAGGTACTTCAAATTTTATAGCTATTACAAATTTGCTACCATTGACAAAATAGAGAATATTGCATTCATTTCTAAACTTAGTTACTGCAAGGTAATTTAAAATGTATTGATTTACCATTGATTATGCAATCTTGTTTCTACCATTGTGATTTTCTCACATGCTGAAGGCAAACTTGTAGAATTTAAGGGATGCATAAGAGAAAGCACAAATCAAACCTGCTTTTCAAAATTTGTGATTATTTTAGTTTTTAGTGGTAAAAAGCAATAGTTTTAAAATCCTACTAATTACCGATTTGTTTTAGAAGGGTAGACTTGGAATCCCTGTAGATTCTTTCTCTGCATCCAGAGTCGTTGTCATTGTTATTTATTCTTGTGATTTTTTTTTAACATTTGCTAAACTATTTAAAAATTTTGAATTATTTTAGTTTTACAAAAATGTTACAAGAATGTAACAGAGTTTCTGTATATTCCATGCTCAGCTTCCTTTTTTATTACTATGGTTTATTTATCACAACAAATGAATTAATATTAATACATTATTGTTACCTAAAGTTCAAACATTTTTGGATTTGGGATTTCTTTAGTTTCTACCTAATGTCCCTTTGCTGTTCAATAACTGCATCCAGAAAAAAAAAAAAAAAGAATTTGATATAGGATATGACATTACATTTTGTTGCCATGCCCCCTTAGGTTTCTCTGGAATATGACAGCTTTTTTGGATTTCCCTTGCTTTTGATAATATTGACCATTTTGCAGAGTACTGGTCATGTATTTTGTAGAATGCCCTTGTTTGGGTTGGCCAGATATTTTCCTAATGGTTAGACAGTGGTAATGGGTTTTTATAGATGAAGACCACAGATGTAAAATGCCATACTCATTAATTCTTATAAAGAGTATATGCTGTAATATCTACACAATTTGTCACTGGAAGTGTTTGCCTTTATTACTTGGCTGAAGTAGTCTTTGTCAGGCTTATCTGCTATAGAATTATTACTCTTCTAAAAGAAAGTTACTTTGATCATCCAATCCTCACATGGTGTAATATCCTAAAGGAAGAATAATATGTACATAAAATTTTCGGAATTATCCTGTGCTGGAAAAGTATTGATTCCATATTTAGTAATATTTATTCAATTATTCATTCATATCAGTTTGAACTAATGGATATTTATTTTATACTTTGTGTTATAATTTAATACCACATTAATTTTTGTTATTCCTCAGATTGTTCCAGGTTTGTGCATTTGGAGCTCACAGATAGCTTCTCTGTCTCTTTGATATACCCTCATCGTTGTGTTTTGCTTTGCTTTTGTTTGTTTGCTACCACTCAATTACTTTCTGGCACTATGAAATGCACCAGAATCATCTTTTATACTTGCTACCTTAATCCTAGAATTAGCCATTTCTCCAAGGAGCCTAGGTTCCTTTCATTGAAAAATGAGAAACCAAGATGTGGGAAATGGATATGCATGTTGCTAGTAGGATTTGGGTGCTTCTAGGCCCTCTCAGTGGACAGAGATAGAAAATATATTCATGTATAATAATTTGTCCCTATACATATTTATATCTATATGGAACTAAATACAAGTTGATTTGAAGTTTTTAGCTCTTCTGAAGTACCACATTATTGATTTTAGCTTTTGCCCCTTGCTTATCTGGAACCTCCCACTCAAACAATGAGAAACATGTATTCTACCATTTGTCATCCATTTATTTACTTATTGAATTCCAATACACATGCATAGTGATTTCAGATTTAACATATACCCTTATAGGAAAGAGCTTTACCACCTAGAGTGTTATGTTTATATACACTTCATTTTGTGTTTAGTCTTAGAGTCTCCACTATTTACAGAGTTACTTAGGTCAGGATCCTTTTTTCTCCACCCCTGTCATGGAGGTGATGCAAGTTTATGTTGGTAATACAGTGAGATTATTTTGTTATAGTCTCCATTCTACATTGTGATCATCCAACTTCCTCCACGATATTTTTTAAATTTCCATATAGTAAGGTTCACTATTTATAAAAAATATATATTTGCTTGATTTTGTTTTATTCTGCTTTTTTCTTTCTTAGCCCCCATGACTCTCTCAATTTTATTGCCTATATAAAGAGGTGACTAGATTTTAGCGAGAGAGCCATCTCTCCGTTCTCCTTCTGCTCAATTGAAAATATTAGCTTCATAAACACTTACTCATGGGCACCTTATTCAATTCAGACATATTCATTCTAAGATGTATGACCACACCCATGGTTTAATCCTGAGGATAAATCTTCAGGCTGAGTTTTACTCATACATTATAGCTCAAGTGGATATTCACTTTTATATTGTCCTTTGGTGGTGGAGATATGGTTGCTTCTTCCAATCTTATACATTTCCAAATTAATGGACATGTAAAATTTTATTTATTTTTTGCTTGTAAATCAGCTAATTAGTTATGTTTGTGTTTGTTTAAATGTCATACTAACTTGACAAATATATACTATCACAACCACATATTTTTAATAGTCTGTCTTCCTAGACCTATAATTTCATTAGGCACATGAACTACCTTCTAAGAAATCAGTTTCTACAATGCTTATCTACTATTCAGCTATATAAGCATTCTTCTAATCTTTCATATTTATTTCCTCAACATTACCACCCAGCTTTAAAACAATGATATACATAATTTAGTTTAGATGTGTTTGTATATGTGTGTGTGTGTCTTAACACAGCGGTTCATTTCTAAGTTTCTAAACATTTGTATATTTTTATAGCCTGTTTATAGTACAATAAAAATCAACTCCCAGTCTAATGACTTATGTAAGAGACATTTGTTTATTACTCAGATTATAGGTCCAATGTAGGTCAACAAGGTGGCTCTCCTTGGTATTTTGACACAGCAATTGAGACAGAATTTCCTTTGAAATAACAAATTTCAACAGCTTTGTTTTCTAGTAAGAATATTCAGTCTAGGATACCTTAATAACCTTTCCAAAAAATCGCTGAATCTGCTCTGATAAGATCACAGAAAACTTTGGCCTTCCAGTGGAAATGAGGTTTCAGAACAAAGTGGGACTTCTGAAAATGTCTTAGTGCCCATTAAATGGGAAACTTCCTTCTGTTTCTCTCTTTTTGCTTACTTGCATTTTGAAGGCAGTCTTCAGGAACTGATGCTATTCAATTGTTGTTGCCTATGACAAACTCTTTCTGGCCAAATTTGAGACAAGTTCCTCTGAGCCCTCTTTTCAATTTGGCCTCAACTTTACCCTGTAAATGTGGCAGATTCACAACACTTCCTCACCTTCATGCTAATACATGAGCAAAAACATTAACATATTACCAGCAGCTCAAGGCCATATCCCTAGGTTGAATTTTATTCTCCTTAAAGCGCTGCATGAATAAGTTCAAGGATGTTAGATTTCTAACTTTTTCCAGTTGAAATCTAGTAATAGGCTCTTGGACTCATTCTCAGAGCAGTTGTTTCAGAAAGCTTATAATTGTAAATCCTGTCTCTCTCCTTTTGAGATATAGATCTTCCACCGCCTAGAACTATCTTTTCAAGGACTTGAGAAGCCATTTCCTCACAGTGAGAACATTCAGGGAAATAACTACAGCTTTCTCTCCCACCCTGGCGACTTTCTTGTTCTAACTTGCACTATAACTTCCTATCATAAATTTATCTCCTCCAGATAAACACAAATTAACAAACCCGGTCTCTGCTTGAACACCCTGCTTGTCTCCCCTCCCTGCTCCTTCATTCTTCCTTTAAAACACATAGCAATCTTAACACAAATTGAGGTTGATATGAGTTCAAGCTGCACCCTCTTCCACAGTGCAATAATTATTACTGAATAAAGTCTATCCTTAGTGCTTAACTGGTGTCCAGCTTTATCTTTTCATCCCAGTCCACATAGAAATATCCTCTCTGATGACTTAGATTTTCAGTATTTCTGCACTCATCTCTGATCTTTCCCCAACATGTTATTTTCATAAGAGACGAATCCAACATACAGGAATGGAGATAAGAAAAAGTCAACTAACCTCCCCCATGTAAAGCAAATGCCTAAGAAAAGAAAAAAAAAAACAAAAAGGCTCATTTTCAGAGTGCCTCAGAAGAACAATGTCTTCAGGGCACAGCTAGGTTCTCCTTGGGGCAAAAAGGGGAAGGGAACATTAAGTGAAGTGGTTTAGGATACGGAACAGATGATCTTGTGAAAGAAACCTCAGTTGCAAAATGAAAAGTGAAAGAGTCTGTAAAAACAGACAGGGTTGAGAAATGGATTTTGATTAGGGTCTATACAGAGAAGGAATAAAATAAATAACCCTATATATAGTACACAGTGATGGATAATCTGGCAGGCTTAAATTCCTAACAGTGACTTAGGTAAATAAGGATAAGATACACTTTTGGAAGAGCAACACAGATATCAAAAAGCATTACTATTTTTGATATTGGGGATGTTGGTTTCTCCAGTGAGAGATGGAGATGACTTCTCAGGATTCACAAACTAAATATCCTTGACCTCCTTTTGCCTCTTTTTTGCCTTGCACAGTGTTTGACATAAAATTTGCTCAAAGAATACTCGTTAGATGAATAAATCCAGAAAACAACTCAGATAAGGACATCAATGACAATGACATTAAATGGACACAAAGAAACAACATTGCCACATGGAGGGTTGGTTTCTGATTACAGACCTGGGGCTTCCAGGCCTCCTGATCTACACTGTGTGACTATACCCTACTGGAACATGTCACAGTCTGAAAATGAACAAAAGTAATTATACTCCGAGTTGTTTTTTATTATGAACACATTGCAGTTTTAATAACTGCCCCCTTTAAGTCATTCAAAAGGGAATGACTTTTCTTTCAGTCTGATATTTACTATGTTTAGGTAATAGAGTGGGGAAGATCTGCACAACTGGCATCTCTCCCAACCTTCAATTTACTGACACACATTCCTCCATCTACCATGGTGCTGTATACCAGCAATTATCTTTATAACAGCAAACCCCACTGTGAGTCTGGCATGGAGATACTAACCTACAGTGCTTATAATTGTTGATCCATTTTTCCTTTTTCAAAATGTCAGACAGTTTTGTTTATGTGTAATCACTTGGTTACCACCTGTGGCTATTTTATCAGCTAGTACAAATATAGACAACAGTCACTCTCTCTCTCTCCTTTTTTTCATTTGGGCTTCTGAGTCCCATGAATAATTCTTAGAGCAAAACTACTGGGTCTCTACAATATTTAAATTGTGTTTCCTAATTATCTCAATGAATTATGCATCTGGTTGTGATTACTAAGCCTAGAAAAATGTTGCCTGATTGGTGATTATATAGCAATTCTACATTTTTCCATTGATTATGTTAAATTCTTTTATGCTATATTTGATTATTGTGCTGAGTTAAAAATTGCTAGTGCCAGCCTTCATGTCATGAAGAATACTTGGCAAATATTAACCCAGACAGTAGATTTTGTATAAAATAAATAGTTTTAAATGATACATTTTTTTCACAGCAGAATTGTTTTGTCCTTGGGCATTTTTATTCTGTGTAATTTGGTTTATATATAATTTTAGGTAATGATGCTCAGGGAAGAGAAAAATAATGTGTATAGAGTAAATGACTGGTTTGGAACAATATCCGTTTTTATTGTATTTTCACTTACATATAGCTGTTACTCCTTGTTTCCCGCTTTCCTAGTTGAAATTGCTACCTTCTATTTTTTTTTTTCTGAAATCTTTTTCACTGGCTTTATAAATAATTAATTACAGTGTCACCACAAAAATCAAATATGACTTCTATTTATACTCAACAAGTATTTTTCATGTGTTAATTCATTCACCCACCCATTCCCTCTTTATCTGTAAAGTGTTCATGAAGCTTTTTTTTTAAATCTGAATTCATTCCTTTTTTTCATATTGTTTCTTTAGCATAGGAGACCATAATTTGAAGTGAAATTCAGGTATCAACATTTAACTAGCAACTCCCATGCTTCACTTTCCTCCTCTGTTCAACATAGATGAGGATAACAGCAACCACCTAATGTGAACAACATAAGAATTAGAGAATTTAAAGTTTAGCTGTTTAAAAAAAGACTCTGGCACATAGCACTCACGTGAATAATTTACTAAGATTTAATTTTCTCTAGTACATTTCAGTGTGATAGATAAGTAGATAAATAAATAGATAAGTAGATAGATAGAATTTGCCATTTTGTCTGTTATTCCATTTAAAAAGAAGTACAGTTTAAGTTTGCATTTTTGGAAATACATATAAAACAAATTTCCTTTCAGAAGTGGCTATAAATGCATAAATGAATGGGAAGAATAATTGACTAAGTATATCATCTACAAATTTTCTCTAAAATGTGAAATATTAATTTTTACATTTTTTGAGGGTGAAAACATTTATAATCTACTCTCTTAACAGTTTTAAAGTATATAATACATTATTATTAACTATAGAAAGATGTTAGTCAAAATTTTGGATATAAAATTTCAGTTACAACAGAGGAATAAGCCCATCATGATCATGTGATTGAGTTTCAATCTATGCCGTTTAACTTTGTGTCTCATACCTAGTTTCCAAATTATACGTCAGGTCTTATAAATAAAACTTTTTGTGAAATTGAATGTTTGCATTTGACTCTCAAGATTGTTACTATTTCTACTCATCTACTATGAGAAGGCTGCTTGCTTTATTGGTTCCCAGGACGAGTAATATTGTTTCGCGATTGTGCTCTTCATTTAATGGAAGACTTCTCTGATACTATTCAGGTACTGTATCTGGATTCTCTATCACTCATATTCCTTTGTTGGAAAATACAATGACCTAGTTTATGTTGCTTTATTTTCAATTTCTAAATCAAGTTGATTTCCTAACGACCTTCTATTTAATATTTATTATTATTTTCCTCCCCCAACATAATCTACTTGGTGATTCTAGCTGGATTCACAGCAATAACATTTTCTTGTCTCTGGAGAGCCGTACCTAGACGTCCTGATCTGCCCCATTTCATTCCAATGGGGCATGTATGCATACCTTTATAAACATATGTTCAACTTACAAATCAAAGATTATTTCCTAATAAGATTTTTATATCTCCTATTTTAAAATGAAATGTTGCCTCAGAAGTAATGATGTATCTGAACATTGACCTTCTCCTTTGGTTAGCGAAGGGTATAGAGTGAGAACCTCTTGTAATCTGTAGCTTTTTATCTGTACAAGTGAACTGCTATTGTGAAGAACTACAGCTACAAGTTTGAATGTAAGTCAATCTATTACATTAGTGAAAATTTGTCACATATTAGTATCATAAATATTTTTTGACAATGGAATTGGAGGAGCTATATTAATACCTTCTATAGTCATTCTCCTCAAGGTCCTGTCCTACACATGTACACACCTCCAGACTCTGCAACAGCTGTGCTCACTTTATGTGCAATTTATCAGTATCAATGTGACCCTCAGATTTGTTTATTAACAATGAATACTTTCAATCCCTAGCCATAGTTGTAATTTTTTTTGCTCTTTGCCTAAATGGATTGTATGAATTTGCTATTAATAACAAGGCTAAGTTAACTACTAGAGCCAATATAAATGGTTAAAGAAAATTTTATATCACATATATAATAAAAATGATTGATTATATTAAATACCAGTTATTAAGTTGTTCTTTATTGACAGATACAGGGGGTGGTGGGTTTTAGATGTAACTCAAAAGATATTCACAACCACCTCATAAGAGAGCTATTTTATGCTTACATTATACATGAGAAAACTGAACTTTATAAAGCTTAATTACCTTATCCCCAAATGACATGATAAATTAATATTCAATTTGCTATTATTCTAGATCTCTACATTTGCTATTCTCTTAAGTTTTGTTATTGTTAAAATCTAAGTAGTTGTTGATAAAAGCATTA
>RJWJ010012607.1:25126-41793 GCA_004363605.1 Indri indri | reverse complement strand
AACTGTCCTTCAAAATGAATTCCATGAGATCCAACTGCATAATAAAATTTGAAGATAATCATATATCAAATGAGATATGACTACAGGCATGCTATTTTCCTTTATAATAGATACTTTGTAGTAAATTTTACATGTTTTAAAGACAAATTTAACTTCCTTATTTGTTTTCATTTTAAAGCTAGATATAGAGTCCTATGGGGGAAATTGGGTCAGAATTGAAAATTTATGGCTGGATAATGTATTTTGTAGTATATTATTTCTTTTGTAGCCATATTTTACATTACTTTTTATTTTTTTACTCATTTTGTCATTATTATTGTTTTGGTGAAGTTTTTTTGCACAGGAGAAATCTTTGCAAATCATACATTTTACAGAAAAAAATAACTTTCTAATGAAATAATAAAATGAACCTTTTAAAATAAATACTGTGCTGAAATGTGGAAACTTAATGATTACATTAGATGAGGGAAGAGAAGTCTGATCCCACAAGAGGAATATTCAACTTTTAAGAGGAATGGGAGGTAGGATATAACTGCCTATTCTCTTTGTGCAATTTTCTATAGTCACAACCGAGACTTACAGTCTGTATAATTCAGTGTGGTGTAAGTTATTCTGTGTTGCCAAACAACTGAAAATCTCAGTGATTTACACAAACAATAGTTATTTCTCACTCATGGCACATGTTTACTGCGGATCGAGCATGGCTGTATGCCACATTTTCTTCACTGGGAAGTTAGACAGAATAGCCACGATCTGGTCATTTTTTATTTCATATGTCAAAAGACAAGATCACCACTCAATATTTGAAACAAAAATCTTAAGGCTGAATTTACTGTTTATTTAAGTGAGGGAAATCTATGTGGCATACACTGTTTAAGCAAAGCAGGGAACTAGTACTTTGCAGGTCTTTTGCGAAGGGTGGAATTTGGGGAGTGGCTGACTTACAGGATGGGAGTGTGTTCATATCAGCTGTAGAAGCATGGTTACTAGGGCGAGACTCTTGTTGACTCATTGACATTCAGAGAAACTTTCTTTTCTTATTCTTTACTGGATAACTTTTTAAAGTGAGAGGCTGCCACTGATTGGCTGATGTTCCTGAGTGGTTCTGGCGATTATTATTGCCATGGCTGTAGAACTATCATTGATTGATTAAATAGGTTTAAAGAGCTGTGGTGTTTACTTGTTATTATGGCTTCTGTACAGTCTTTTTCTAGTACTGTGGAAACTTTTGCTGTTTCATTTTTCCACAGCAGCCAGAAAAGAGAAGATGGTGGAACTATGTGAAAGCTTTTATGGCTTCTATTTGGAAATGACACATGTCACTACTGTTCACATTTTATTGGTCAAAGAAAATCACAGAGACAAGCTTAATAGCAATGGAGAGGAGAGGTACAATCAACCCACAGGGAAAGGCAGCAAATATTTCAAGCAATAATAGGATCTACTACACAGGTAGAAGTTATGGTTGAAGGGAAATGCAGTGCTCTTATATCAACAGAAAAGGTGTAATTTCTCTTTAAAAATATAGCCAAGCATTATTACATGAAAACATATCCATTTCTGATAAGTTTTTAAGATTATCTTCTTCTAAGTGCCTTCATTTGTGTCACCAGAAGGGTGACTGATAGCCAGAAAATCCTGTTCATAAATATCACAGTTGTTTTTTAATGTATATTTTCTATAGCAAATTCTAAGGAGCAAGAACATATTCTGTAGATCATCTTTATGTACTGTCTCATCGGACTTGCAAGAAGAAAAACATGACCCAGTGAAGACAAAGTCATATGTAGCTGCAAGGTCAACCCATTAAAATACCACTTTGAATCGCCTCACTTAAAATTTCCTCACTGACTTTCCATAAGCTAGACTGGAAAGTCCAACTTCTCTGGACTGGCATTTCTAGTTGTATTATTATTACTTTTTAAATCTCATATTAATAACGTCTCTGACAATGAGTTTAATAATAAATTCTATTATTATTCTCTAGATTTGAAGAGTCTCAGAGAGTGTTTTCATTTGCAATTATTCATTTAATATCACACAAACCTTTGCTTTAGAGTTGAAATGAAAACCAACTAACCCAACACTGAGGCTCAGGGAAGTCCAATGTTCCTCTTACACACTGGGAAGTAGAAGCTGGGATTTGTCTCTGGTCTGATGTGCTTTATGTTGCAATCTGTTGAGCCAGACAAATTGAACTATTATACTTGTTATCCTCCCTCAATGCCTTTTGCTTTAGTTGCTTCTTGCCTTTAATCATGTTATCCCATCCTTCATAGAGTGATTCAAATTGTCCATAAATGGGTAGATGAGGCATGCTGTTTTATCTAGGTTGACAAATTGACAAGATCTGTCAATACCGAGCAGACATTCTCTATCAAATAGCTGACCAATTGATTGTTTGGGCTGTGAGATGTTTTTCTAAGTTTTATTTCACAATATTTTAAAAACAAAAATTAATATGATTTCCCCAAATTCTAAACCTTTGCTAAGCCCACAGACCCCTAAATTTATTTACAAACCTAAATATGCCTTCAGTCATATGGATGTACATTGATAAACAAGCATAAGCATGTATATAATAATAGTGATGATGATGATGATGACATCTGACATTTATTCACCATTTATTCTGTGCCTCAGGCTGTTTTGCATGTATTATCCTCTTTATTGCTTATCACAATAGTACATATGAGATATGCACTATATAATCTCTGTTTTACAGATACAGTTTGCACAGCAGTAAATGGTAAAGCTGGGATTCAAGTCCAGGTAAGGTCAACACTTTTAAACCCAATGTGCTCTGTGTTTTATAGCAATAAACATGTGAGTGTGTGTGTATGTGTGTGTGGATGTCCCTTCACATGCTGTTTGTTATGGGAAAGATAGGGAAAAATAGGAAGAATGAATCCAGTAGATTATCTGAGGAGGTATCAGTGCTGTGTATGTGGTGGACCAGTATTTGCATGTCACTGTCTACAACTCTGCCATGTGAAGCAGCATTTAACAAACTGGGTGGCAGCATTTTCAGATTTTATCAGATGTTAATCAGTATCATCTTAATGGCAGCTATATTTGTCTGATATAAAGCAACTGATCCACACATTTTGCCCTTGCCTCTCTCCTGAATTGTTTTGGACTGCTTCTCTCTGGTAGCACAAATTGCTGAACAATCTAGTCTTTGCATGGTATGCTGCTAATATACTCCAGACACCACTATGTGAGTTTAAATTACCCAATGCCAATAAAATACTCACTTTCCATGTCAAATAGTGTGTGGAAGAAACATGCTTCACTTCCACTTACTGGTGGACATGATGTATTGGCTCTATAAACATAGTGCTTAGCATAAAAAAACACAGTTTTCAGATAAATGGACTATTTTATTCTCTTCATTTTTCTTCCCTGCATATTTTTTCTCAAAAATGTATGAAATATGTTTAGTTACTGCCTCTCTTGGCACTTTCAGGTTGGTTTCTTTTAGGATGAACAGGTTTTAGATTTCCAAGCAGAACAATGAAAGGAAAACTGTGAAACCTGCCTTCTGCAACAGCCCAAGGAGATGGAACAAAGTCAGTTGCCTGGTAGAGGTGGTCTTTAACTAAAGGTCGAATTAAATTGTACTGGAGGCTTTGAGATTAGGTTCAGGTGGCTGTTTTAGGTAAGGGGGCTGACCTTATGAGAACTGGAGAGAAAAAAATAATATTCTAAAGCCAACGCTCTGTGTTCCCTCTGACTCTCTTCTTCTTCATTTTAGGAAATGTGAAATGCTGACTCGTCTGCAATCCTTTTTCTCTTCATTGGATTATACAAAGGCATGAACTAAGATATTTATTGTCAAGAAGTTTGTAATGAAGAGTACCAGAATATATCCCTTGAAATTTGCCACTTTGGTATAAGGATTATTTTGAGTTAAAGACATTTAAAAAATAGCAGATGCAATCAGGGCATTCTAATCCCTCTTTTTCTTCCTGAAAACAGGAGATTAAAACTCCCATGCGAAAGATGCCCACCCTATACGAAGAGAAAACAAATATTCTATGGGGAGTCACAACAGAGACCATTCTGTACAAATGGATTTTTTTTTTTTTTTTTAATATCAGGGAGAGCACAAATGCAGTCCTACAAATTATGCAGCCGAGTCTCCCACATTTGGGGAAATCGCAGGATCAGCACATCCGGAGTGCAATGGATAAGACTCGCTCTGGGAAAAACATCTTCGTGATCATGGTATCTCCCCTGCCAGGTAAGCCAAAGAGATCTTGTTAAAATAATTCTTTTCTTCCTGTAGCCTCCCACCTAATTCAGTTACTTTTCCACAATTACCTCTCCTTGTTCAACCTAATATAAAAGCATTTGAATTTTGTCACTTCTTTGGGTTTTCATTTCCTTGTGAGGGCTCCCTTGTCACGTAAACCTTATATGCTTTTCTTCTGTTAATCTATCTTATGTCAATTTAATTCTCACTCTTAGCTGGAACCCTAAGAGGGTGAGGTAAATGGTTCCTCTCTTCTACAGAAAAAGTTAGGAAGAAGTTAAAAGGTGTATCCTGAGGTGGCTATAACACATTCCCACAAACTAGGTGGCTTCAAACAATGGAAATTTATTCTGTCACAGCTCTGAAGGCTGGAAGTCTGAAACCAAAGTGTCAGCAGGGCCATGCTGTCTCTGAAGGTTCTGGAGGATGATCCCTTTTTGCCTCCTCCTGGCTTCTAGTAGTTGCTGGCAATCCTTTGAGTTCCATGCTAGGCTTGGAAATGTATCACTCCCCTCTCTGCTTCCATTGTCACTCGGTGTTCTTCTCTGTGCATCTCTATTAATATATCTGGGTCCAAATTTCCTTCTTCTTATAAGGACACTAGTCATTGGATTAATGCCCACGGTTATGCAGCATATCATATTTTAGCTTGATTATATCTGCAAAGACCCTATTTCCAAATAAGGTTGCATTCTCAGGTACTGTGGATTAGCACTTGAACATATCGCTTTGAGAGACACAATACTACCCACTATAAAAGGAAAAGCTACAAAGTGAAAAAAGCACTAGATTTGGAGCAAAGGTACTACTGAGTATTGCCTTGGTGGGAGGAGGTGGTAGTTGTCTCTCTTCATCATTTCCATTGGCCTCTCTGCCCATTTCTTTTAGGTGAACAATTGAGCTCTTTTCAATCTTATACTAAATGCTATACAAATGCAGTTTTCAGAAAAGTCTGCTAGTTCCTTTTCCCAACCTGACTGTCAATCTTAAATCCTTAGAGTGTAGAAATTATGGAGCCACTGACTTGGAATCAGAAGATGAGTCTGTTGTGAACTCCACCATTTCCCAACTGTGTGCCCTGGTGTTTCTGTGCTTAACCCTTTCAAGGTCTATCTGGTAAGTAAAGATAAACTATAGCTCCATCTACCTAGTCAGATTAAATGATAATAATAATAGGATATGGAGTGGTAATATTTCTTTTGCCTCAGAATCGGCAACTATATCCCACAGTTACAGTCCAAGAAATACTAGTAAAATACATTGTTTAAAACAAAGCACCAAAATTGGGGCCATTTTCCACAAGCTTTGAATCTGTATTGCTGTTCCCATTCATTGCCAACATAATGCCTCATAAAATTCCATGTCCTTACCACTCAGGCAGAGGACTGGGGAAGGGAACGGGAGTAGGAGGGGAGAATTGTCTGAGTGCTCTGTCTTTAGCCTAGTGGACAGTGCTGTGACTTTTCTGTTCTTTCTGTCCTGGTTTGCTTTATACCCGGCAGAAAGATTACAAAATAATACCACTGCCCTGTCCATTGTAACCAAATCATTTACATTGTGACTTTTCAGATTCTTATAATGACAGGTGGAATCCTTCATATTTCATATATTGATTGGCTCTGTGACTTGCTTTGGGCAATAGAATATAGCAGAAGTGAGTTCTGAGTCCAGGCCTCAAGAAGCAATGCATATTTCACTCTCTTACTATAATCCAGCCGCCACCGTGAGAACACACTCAAGCTAGCTGTCAATGAATATTAAGGGCATGTGGAGCAGGGGAGACTGGAGTTGTCCCAGCTGGAGCCATCATGGACCAGTCATTTTCCAGCTGACTCACCAACTGACTGCAGATGCTTGAGTGATTCCAGATGAGTTCAGCTGAGCCTCAACTAGATTGGCTGAAATGCCCAGCCACTCTTAACTTTTGGAAGTAATGTGGTGGTTGTTTTAAATCACTAAGTTTTGGGGTGCTTTGTTATGCAGCAATATCCAAATGATACAGAAATTGGTACTTATAAGCAAAAATGTTGCCGTAATAAAATCCCAAAATAGGCTGCAGTGATTTTGCAGTAAGATGGTAGTGGGGGGTGGAAACAATCTTAATCTTTGTTTGCAGGACCAAAACATGTGTTAAAATGTGGCCTGTGGTAATTTGGAAGATAGAAACTGTTCCTAATGCACTTTTGGTCTTGATCAAGTTGATCTCCAGGCAAATGTTGGAAATGTTGCTTGGCTGCTCTTAGCTGCATGTAATAAGGTAACCTAAAGAAAGAGATGAGCTAAAGAAAGAATTGTCCAGTAATTTGCACACAGAATTTAGAGGGAATTTACAGGACTTTCGTGGTTTGAAAATAAAACTATTTCTCATTTCCAGTCTCTTTTTGCCAGTAACAGATTCTCAAAGTAAAATGAAGCATGGAAACATAGATAAAATTAAAGTAAGGCTATGAGACCCTTTGTTAAGACTTAAGAATTATTAATAAATATCTCTTGGTTAAGAATAGAGTCTTAAAAAAAAGGAGAATTTTTTTTTTCCCTAAAAGAAATAAGGCCGCACTTATTAGACCTTCTCAGCTGGATAAAAAGGACTTCCTAGGAAATTTATATAGGTGTGGTCTCACAGAAATCTGATCCCAAAGTAACAGTGATTATATCCAGAAAGTGAGACTGAAAAACAGCTTTGGGTGTGACTTTTGGAATATGAAGTGGAAAATAATCAGGCAAAGATAAAGCCCGTAAAGGTTTTAATTGGATTGTATTGCCAAAAGAGCAGCTAAATTGAGCTAAAAGGAACTGACACTGTTCAAATTTCAAAAGTAACTCTGGACCCTCAATTCAATATGGACAGGAATTGGGTCAAGAAAGCTACTCAGCTGCAAATGCCAGCCCTCTCTTCATAAATAGGAAGTGATGGAAAAGGAATATTCCAGATCTAAGAAGCAAGAGGGTGGTAGCAAGATCTGAGGAGAACATTAGACAAGAGAAATCACTCCCAGATAGTAGAACAAGGATATAATAAAGGAACGTTACCCAACCCTGAATTGCCGGTTTTGGCAACGTTTGCTTAGCAGGAGTTCAGAATTGATGTTGAACAGTGACTATTCTGTGCCGCTCCTTCTCTGCATTTCTGAATGGGAGTGTTATTTTTGAATGAAGGGGGTTGTTATCCTTTCTTAGATTTATTATCGTATTTGGGTTCTAGAAGGCTTGTCTTTTTTAGGCCAAAAGTCTCTGGGTCATGAGGAAACACACAAGACCCGATGTGGATCACGATCATCATGCCTTGACTGGGTGGGACCTTTAAAGGTCTTGCGAGATGGTGAGTGTATTTTGCATATGGTATGGATATGAAAAATTGAGGCCAGAGGCTCTCTCTGTTAATGTGATTGCCAAAATTACCCTAACTTTCTGTTCTTTCCTTTTTCCTTGCTCTTTACAATGTAACTTTACAGCTTCTGCCATCAATAAGTGGAGTTTCTTTCACTATTTCTTGAATCTGGGATGACCTTGAAACTTTTTTTGAACCAAATCATATAGCAGAAGTGATGGTGTTCCAGTTCTACCCCTATGCGTTAAGATACCTTGCATACTTCCTCTGTCCCTCTTGGAATCTTGCCCTTGTGAAGAGAACAACTCCAGGTAAGTCTGCCAGATGAGTGACACATGGAGGAGGGCTGTGTCTTCCAGCTGGGACCATGGTAGAGCAGCTAACCCCATCTTACCTGCCCGCTGACTACAGGTGCATGAGGACCCCAGATGAGATGAACTGAGCCTCACTCAGATCAGCAGAACTCTGTAGCTGGATCTAGACTTATAAGAAATAATAAATGTTTGTTGTTCTAAGAGCATCACATATTTGCGTAGTTTCTTATGCACCAATAGCTAACTAACATACTGCCTGTCTTAGTCTGTGCTGCTATAACAAAATATCCAAGACTGGGCAATTTATTGGCAGCAGAAATTAATTTTCACAGTCCTGGAGGCTGGAAAGTCCAAGATCAAGGGAGGTTTGGTGTCTGGTGAGGGCTGCTCTCTGCTTCCAAGATGACACCTTCTTGCCACATCTTCAGAAGGAACAAACACTGTGTCCTCACCTGGTAGAAGGGACAGAAGGGAATGAACCCACTCCCTCAAGATCTTTCATAAGGGACCTAATCCTACCCATGAAGGCTTAGCTCTTCTGACTTAATCACCTCTTAAAGCCCCCACCTCTTAATGCCATCATACTAGTGATCAGATTTTAACACATAAATTTTGGGGGACATTCAAACCATAACAATGTCTAAACCAAGCAAGGGGGAAAGATCCAACAGAGTCATCCATAGAGTCTGAGGATGTCCATGAGAATGGACAATTAGCATGTGTTCTATCATAGGAATTCTCCTGTGCAGCAGACTTGCTGATTTCCTCTGTGCCTATTTGAGCTGTTATCCTAACCAAGAGGGCTTGCTGGCTACCAGGCTAGCTGTCCCTTCTCCCTCAACCACCAGTGATTGCCTGTGATTTGAATCACTGGTAGAAGTTGAGCCATGTTAGACAACTTGATGCTATAGCTTCCTTACATACTCCAGGGAAGTAAACAGCAAGTAGGTACTAAGAGGGGAGTTAGCAACAGACACCTCTATGCTGAGGACACCAGGGCCCAGCAAGTGTCAGCCGGAGAACAGTGACAGTCAGCTGAAGAGACTCTTGCCCCTTTGCTTTCCATCCTTCTGTGTCTTCAACTATGGAGAAGCTAAAAGCAGAAAGCATAGTCGGAGGCATAATGAGCAGATCATTCTCACTCCTGACTTAAAGCCCTTGGTTGGTTTTGGGAAAAAAGAAAAATATGAGATTGGAGTTTTAATCTACTCTGGGTTGTATTTTTATGTCTGAAAGTGACTCTGAATCTATGGGATCTGTCTAAGATATCCTTAAGGAACAGAAAAGATTTGACAGAGTTTGGAGAAAAATAAAATTGTCTCAAGTACATAACTGAACAAGTTAAGATCGTTCAATAAAATGACTATAAATAGCTATCACACTATACATTTGCATCTGTGCTTTACGGTTTGTGAAAAAGTTTGTGTGCGTGTTAGTATATAATCATTGATAAAAATACATAATATTTATTTGTCTTGTAAACTGTAAAGTCCTATGAAAATTAAGCATTCCATCAATTATAATTTCAAACATTTGTTTCTATATATTCTATTATTTTAAAAGTAGAGAGAGTTACTAAATATCTCAAATTATCTTCATTTGCTCCCAAATTGAATGATTTTTTTCCTCACTTCCTATGACATTCTTCCATGACGGGTTACATGCTACAAAAATGACAGAATTTCTGACTTTCTGTCAAATTTATGTTATTCATACAAGACATTTCAAACCTTAGAGTTAATTTCAATTCAGAAATATTCACTTTTGTTGACAGAATGAATTATTGCTTATTGCATACTATCCACTTAGCTGAATATTCACGCCTCTTATTCACTGCATATTCAATACTGGTTCCCTGCTGCTCTTACGTGTGTTTTGCTCTCTTTGTTACTAAGGGTTCTCTGGAGAAACAGAAACAATAGGAGATAGAGATTTGTTATGAAAAATTGACTCACACGATTATGGGGGCTGAGAAGTTTCCTTTTCTATAATACTATACCCATGTTTATTTACTCATATCCAACAAAGGCCTAATATCATGGGCCTCCTCCTGAGAACTATTCATCCCTGAGACTCACTGACTCACCACCGTGCATCTGCCCAATTAAACATGACTTACCCTTGTGTCCTAATGCCACACACGAGCTGTGTTTTACATATCTGAACTGGTTCTCACCCATGCTGCTTACTTATAATGTTAAATTCATCACTCTTCCTTCCACCTCCCATCAGCACTTTATTCCTAAAACTTTTTTTTTTTTTTTTGGTCTTCATTCTTGAATAGGCCACAATAGTTTCCCTTCCTTCCTTCTTTCTATTATTTCCATATGAAAAATAGCCTCTTAACCAATCTCTGTACTGTAGTCTTTCATCTTCAAGCTAATGGATACAACTGAGTTTGTTTCTCTAAAATTCTATTTGCATTGTAATAGATTATTGGTTACACAAAATAATATTTTTACGATATGAAATATATTGTTATCTACATGAACAAGTTAAAACTTACACTGACATTCAAATTCCTCTATACTCTGACCCCTTTAACTCTTCCAAGTTCACCTCGCCCTATTCTCACACCCTAAGGCTCTATTCTGACAAGGAAATCTTTTTACTCTCTCTCCAAATAACCTGCCCGTGCTGCACTTTAAGCCTTTGTTCAAAATGTTCCTGCCTGTCACGTCCTTCCTTCTACCATCCAGATTCGAGCAGACTTCAAGACTCAGATGCATTCTGACTTCTTTCGGGACAACCTTCCCTAACAACCCCCACCATATCAACCTAAATGACCAATTTCTCTGTGCAAAATGGGGCCTTTTAGTCATCAGTTGTTTCATTGTCAAGTGAAGATGACATCGAACAACTAGTTATTTGTAACCTATCTCTTCTTTGAGGAGGATTTATAGACACTTCCTACACATATGTTTTTACAGTTCTCAATGCATTTTGACATACATTCCCTCATTTGGTCCTCACAAAAACCCTGCCAGGGAGGCAGGACAGATATTAATCTTGTTTGAAGATGAAAAGACTGAGGCTCAAAGAGATCAGGACTCAAAGAATTTACAAAATAGCCTCAGGTCAGGTGACTGGGAATGACAGGGTTTTGAGCACAGGTCTTTGGACTTCTTTTGCCTTTTACTATGTACCTCAAAATTATTATATATGTTAAACTAATGAAATATGGAAGCATTTTATAATCTGCATAGAGTTATGCCAATAAAGGTTTTTAGAATTATATTTTTTATGTTCTCTGTTGCATTTTATATTCCTAATATTGATTTTTTTCAACAGCACTTAAGTTTATTATTGTTCTAAAGGTACTAGGATTTGAGGATATAAAGATGAAAGTATGTGTTCTTGCCCTTAGAGAGTTTATAGTCAGGTGGAAAGGCAGACAAATGAAGAACAAATTCAATACAACATGATATGACTATGAGGCATGAATGACTGTGGTATAGTAGGAGAAATGGAACAGGCCTAAATGTCTGTTAATTTTTATGCCCCACTGCAAATCTATAAAGCTTATTGTCAGGAAGGAGGAACAGAAACAGGAGAAGGGGATGAAGGAGGCAAAGGAAGAAAGTAGGAAACGTTTATTCAAAGCAGAAAGAAAACCCTAATATAATGAATATCTGCTTTGTGTCAGGAACTGTACTAGGCTCTCCAGCATATTTAGATTGGTGCAAAAGTAATTGTGGTTTTGGATGGTGAAGTTTAAATCATTATGTTAATATTTAATCATTGCAAAATATTATGAAACATCACTATCACTGTCATCAAAAATGAAAGCCTGAGAAGTTAAAATCCTTTTCCAAGGTCATAGAAATAATGTTGAGTTCGTAGTAATACTGATAAACCACATCGTTGAGTCAAACACTGGCTACAAATGTATTGCCTAAAACTGTGGTCCCCAGGTCCCCAATCCCTGGTACCGGTACCGGTACAGGTCTGGGGCCTGTTAGAGACTGGGCTACAGAGCTCTGCTGCCCTCCAACCCCCATCCCCATCCGTGGAAAAATCATCTTCCATGAAACTTAGGAGAGGGGGTGGGGGTGACCCGCCCAGCAAGAGTTGAGCAGCAGGTGAGCAAGCGAAGCTTTGCGGCTCCCCATCTCTTGCTTCATCCCCTGAGCCCCGACCCCCCTGAAACTGATCCCCAAAAGGGACTGCTAGTCTAAAACATTATTTCTACCAAAAGGAAAAAATCCAGTCTCCGTCCCCCTCTCTGCCACCGCCTCTTTTTTATATTAAACATAATACTTTGTATATCTATGCACTGCAGAGATATCAATAGTCTGAAGTTCATTTTGGCACAATATGATCTTAGTTATGTTGAATGAGAAAAGGGCAGATATATCTTAACAAACACAAAAAGCATCCAGAAAATCTTCATTTTGTGAAATTACTATTTTAGAAGATTTTGAGAACTTCTACATACTTGTCAAAGCCACACTTAGTCTACTTTGAGAGTTCAACCAGCCATTGATAATTGAATAATAAGCCAGATTTTTTCTAATAATACATTTTTGCTGTGCTTAAGTGTTCCGCTGCCACCAACAACAATCTGATGAGGGTAGAAAGAGTGCTACAGATCTGAAATATAAAGATATCCACAGTAGAATTAGCTGGGTGACGATGTTCACCTGCAAAATTACATATTAGATCTCTCTACCCTGTCAAATATTTAAGTAACAAATCAAGCAAGAGAGCCTTTGTCAACCTCTTATTTGGAACCAGATGTACCCTAGACTTTGTCACCATCTGCATATTTAGTCTTTAGATATGAAAACATCATATTAATTATAAATGCCCCATTAATTACATCTGATTGTTTAAGATGTGAGGTGGTGAATATATCTTTCTGTGCAGGTGGTATGATTCTTAGTAGAACTATGTAATATCCATGGCAGGCTGGACAATTTATTTATAATTCACTCTGAATGAAACTCATTTCATCAAGAAAGTATGTAGATACTCCAATCATTAGAAAAAAAATCACAGTCCCTTTTGTTGTAGTAATTTTCCTTTTTATAATACAAATTTTTCTTATGGAAGAAAAACTACTTTGCTATAATTGGTTTCTACTATACTTTATTCTTTTATGCATACACCTGTCTTCTTATCTGCATGTCTTTCAGATTTAAGGCTGCAGCATTGGCTTTTAGTTCATGGTGGTATTTGCGATCACTATGGATTGAATTGAAATCCTTTGAACTCATTTAGGCTGTGGCATTTTATGGCAGATTAATTAAAATGATTCGTAGTTACTTTAGCCTCGGTGGGAGAAATGAACAGATTTCTGATGTGAAATTCTCTCTTTGGCCTCCCTCTCTTCCTGACTGATTACTTTAGCGATCTCTAAATTACCATATTTCCTTTACAAGTTATTGAACAATATTTGTGTTGCATATGTAGGTAATTTAGCATTTGTGGATAAAGTAAAATTCCTCGCAATACCTGGTGTTTGTAACTCAATGCCTATCCTTGAATCAAGGGACACACTGTCTTGCTGGGAATGGAACATTGCAAAGGCTGGATGAGGCTCTGTTGTTACGATTTGTTCCAGCAATGCTTCAGCCCAACCTGCTTGAAAAATAAAAAGTGGAGAATGCTTTATGCCACAGCCCCAAGTTGCCAAGAAATTGACTCCCAGGAACGAGAACTATTTCCTTCTAGACAGTTCAAATTCATGCCAGGTAACATGAAGTTCTTCAGCTATCTTATCCAAGACTGCTGATTCTTTCATATAATATCTGAATCAGGAAGTGACAATCCTTTTTTATTTCGTTATCTGTGAACATTTTAGCTTCAACTGTACTAATTTTCAAAGGTTTCGTCTGTTTTTGGCTATCCAATTAGTATGTAAAATTGTGAAATATATCTATTGAATACGTATTAAATAAGATGAATAGGAAGTTAACTCTTGGTTACTTTAGCTGATTTTTCAGTCAGTTGTTTCTCCTTAAGATTTCTCCCTTCTCTAGATTTCTGCTTCCATTTGATTATTTTACTGCTTATTAGTTCTGGTAGAAAACTGAAATTAGACAACACTCACACTTGTTAACACTTCTAATAAAAAGTGTGCTAAGAATGAGAGAAAAGAGAGAATCACAAAGTCTTAGAACCAAAGAAAATTTAGAAAATATTCAGTCCAATTCCTTATTTAGATACAAAATTTTAGAATTAGGTGTCAGGTGAATACCTTAAAATATTGTAAAATAGATTAACTTGACAAAAACATTTAATGAATAATGGCAAAAATAATACATGGTGTTATATGGAGTTTTCATTTTAATATCTCTACTGAAAATTGAGAGTCGAATAGTGAATTTGGTGAGTCTTATGTTACTACGGATGATAAGATGGCATATTTTATTTGTTTCAATGGTCCATTTTTGGTGGGTACTGCATAATTACTATTCTTAATTCCCAGACATAGAACTACTGCTCATAATGATTATATCACTGATCTGGTTTTTAAGTATTTTGGTTGGTTCCCTGAATTCAAGTCACTTGGTTCCAATCCAATTTCTTTTTTTTTTTTTTTTAACACCATGGTGCACTTTAATGATTTAAAAATGAGAAGAATTATTAACATGCACTTTGGAATTCTATTTGTTTTGCTTTAATTGTATCTTATGCTTATGCTCCTTTTTTATAAAGTAGACACTTATGGACAGATATTTATGTTCCAGACTTAAAGTTGTTAATCAATGGTATTTCTACAGCTCCTGATCAATGTTAGTCACATCTCATAACTCTTCAGGATTTCTGGTTTGGATCAGTCAACTTTAGATATTATTACACTCTCTAATTTGATGCCCTTTCTCCAAGAAACAGAGCAGAGATTCTACATGGCTGTGGAGAAGCTGATTTAAAATTTTTAAAAATGGATAGCCTGGGAGAGTGTTAGGCCTCTTTCAGTCCCAGGTGCTGTTTGTCACTACAGGAGGGTACAGTTTATTCTTGTGATTGTCATACAATTGTCCAATCAAATGTGGCTATTGGTTCTCTCTGGGCTGCGGACCTCCAAATGCTAGATCTTTCATGGGGTTCATTTGGTGGTTCTTTGAAGCCTTCTACTGTCCTGTTCTCTGGCCTGGTGAACTTGCTGATATATAGTCTGCTCCTTTCATTGTCTCCACATATGGCTATTGTTAAAAGAAAAACTTCAGACAAAATAAATTTAATGGACTTTATTTGAACAAAGAATGATCAATGAAACGGGCAGCTCTCAAAACCAGAAGAGATTCAGAGAGCCCAACTCCAGTAGCCTGAGTAGTACATTTATATAGGCTGAACAGAAAAGCAAAGTAAAGAAACTACTTGATTGGCTACAGCTAAGTGTTTGTCTTATATAGGCATGGTCTCATAGGCAGTCCCAAGTTATGTAACCGATGGGCTAATTGGCGGTCTATGATCGGCTGACGCTTGATTCAAAATTAATCAGTTTCTGCATAACAAAGACAACCATCAACAGAGTGAAGAGACAACCTATGGAATGGGAGAAATATTTGAAAACCATACATCTGATAAGGGGTTAATATTCAAAATATATAACGAACTTAACCAACTCAATACCAAGAAAATAAATAACCCAATTAAAAAATGAGCAAAGAGCCTGAATAGATTTGTCTCAAAAGAAGATGTATAAATGGCTAATAGGTATATGAAAAAAATGCTAAACATCACTAATTATCAGAGAAATGCAAATCAAAACCACAATGAGATATCACCTCACACTTGTTACAATGGCTCTTATCAAAACTATTATGAGCAAACAAGTGTTGGCAAGGATGTGGAGAAAAGGGTGCCCTCACACACTGTTATCAGGAATGTAAATTAGTCCAGTTATAATGGAAGACGGTATGGAGTCTTCACAGAAAAACTAAAAATACAATAACCATGTGATTCAGCAATCTTACTACTTGGGTATACATACAAAGGGAATAAAATCAGTATGTCAAAGAGATATCTGCACTCTCATGTTTATTGTAGCACTATTCATAATAGCCAAGATATGGAATCAACCTAAGTGTCCATCAACAGATGATTGGATAAAGAAAATATGGTATATGTACACAGTAGAATACTCTTCAGCCTTACAAAAGAGAAAAATCCTTTCATTTGCAACAACATGAATGAACCTGGGGGACATTATGTTAAGTGAAAGAAGCCAGGCACAGAAAGACAAATACCACATGATCCCACTTAAAGGTGGAATCTAAAAAAAATTAACTCATAGTAGCAGACAGTAGAATGGTGGTTACCAGGGGCTAGGGTTTCGGGGTTAGAGAGATGTTGGTCAGAGGATACAGAATTTCAGTTAGATAGGAAGAATAAGTTCAACAGATCTGTACAACACCGGTGCCTATAGTTAACAATGTATTGTATTTTAAAAATCACTAAGAGAGTAGATTTTGTTTTCTCGTCGCTTAAAAAATTAGATGTATGTGAGGTAATACATATGTTAATTAGCTCAGCTGAGACATTCTGTAACATATATACATTTTAAAGCATGTGTGCATGATATATACAATTGTTATTTTGTCAATTAAAAAATTGATCAGTTACAAGAAATGTCCCTAAGTTTCAGTTTGCTTGCTGAGGGTTTTGAGTATAGGAACAGCCCCAGGCTAATGGACATTTGCTTATTTTGCTTTGACACTGTATATCCTACAACCTCTCACTTCTAGGCTCCTCTAACTCCAGTTTACCTACTGTGGCATTCATTTGACTCATGTCAAATTCATGAATTCTTTTTTTT
>RJWJ010012607.1:0-25026 GCA_004363605.1 Indri indri | reverse complement strand
GCCTCCCGAATAGCTGGGACTGCAGGCTCACACCACTGTGCCTGGCTAATATTTTTTATATTTTATTTTTTTTAGAAATGTTGCCCAGGCTGGTCTTGAACTCCTGACCTCAGGTGATCCTCCCACCTCAGCCTCTGAGTCACTGAGATTAAAGGTGTGAGCCACTGCACCTGACAAACCCATGAATTCTTGAGGGCTAAGTTCTGAGAATGTAAGCTATTTCTTTGCAACATGTCTCTTAGTTTCATAGTCTGTGGCCCGACCATTTCCTGGCCACACGAGGCATCTCTCTGCTCCTTGATCATTTCACCACTTTCAGACAGAAGACAGTCGCCAGTCTCCAGGTTGGGGGGTGATAGATTGGGTACTATAGGGGAGGGATAAGTTAAATGTTCCACCATGCCGGGCGCGGTGGCTCACGCCTGTAATCCTAGCACTCTGGGAGGCCGAGGCGGGCGGATTGTTTGAGCTCAGGAATTCGAGACCAGCCTGAGCAAGAGCGAGACCCCATCTCTAGTAAAAATAGAAAGAAATTAATCGGACAACTAAAAATATATAGAAAAAATAAGCCGGGCATGGTGGCGCATGCCTGTAGTCCCAGCTACTCAGGAGGCTGAGGCAGGAGGATTGCTTGAGCCCAGGAGTTTGAGGTTGCTGTGAGCTAGGCTTATGCCATGGCACTCTAGCCCAGGCAAAAAGAGTGAGACTCTGTCTCAAAAAAAAAAAAAAAAATGTTCCACCACTACCAACCTCACTCAATAGAGAAAAAGTGAAAGAAATAGTTATTATCTGATGACTTAACTCTCTTCAGGAAGACAGCCCTCCCTTGTTGAAAGGAAAAGTTACTTTGTGGAGACTTATTTAAACTGTGAGATTCTAGGGCCATGAATCAAGCTTCCTTTGAACATGAATATACAGATATTATCATCTTTTTCTTTTAATTATGAATCATTTCAACAGATATTCTTGCACCAGTTAGCAGCCCCTTGAGGACTAGAAAGACATCTCAGTGGGTATTTTATTTATGAAGTACTATATGTTCAAATATATAGATAAATAGGTACATATACATTATATGCACACACAAATTATAGACTGTATTCCTAGTGTTGATCATCATGTCTAAATGAAATCATGATAATCATGATTGGTAACAGGTGCTTGGTAACAGGTATTTAAAGTTCAGGTATAGATCCCAAGAAGAGCTGATCCCCATCATAGGATTGTTCTCAAAACACTTAGTAATAAAACTAATACCAAATTTTTGTTTGTTAAAAAATGAAGATTCCAAAATAAATAAATAAATAAATAAATGAAAAATAATTAAAAAAAAAAAAATGAAGATTCCAAGACCCGCCACTGAATCAGAATGGGAAAAAGCATTCTGGAATCTGCATTTTAAGCAATTATCAGACATAATTTTCATGCGAATGACACTTGGGAATCACTGATATTGGTAATAGGGAGTTATTGATGAATTTTGAATAAGAGCACAACAGTACGAAAGCAGTATTTGTACATGCCAAGTTGGTCTGCAGGGAGGGTTGGAGGAGGGAGAGTGGCTGGATAGCCCGATGGAAGACCCTGAGTAAGGAGCCTTGTATTCGTCCAAGTGAAGAGTTAGATTTGCTGCTGCCAACATGGAAGGAAATGAAAAGATGAGAACAAGAAACATGATAAATTAGTATGAAATCGCAGCACAGACAGAAGGAGTCCAAGGTGATTCTAAGCTTTTAAGCTTGGCTGATGGAACGCTCTACCCCTCTCTTCACAGTGAACATACTGCAGAGGAGGATAGTGGCAGCTGCTGCCTGTGAATCCATGCTGATCCGTAGGAGGCTTTGTATCCCACACGTGTGAGTCACGCTCTGTTTGGGAGGACGTGTACGCATAACAGAACTCGGGCTCTGCTCTGCGTGTGGCATCTTCCCACCCTACTCGTGGTTAGAAACAGGGTTAGAGCCGTGGGTTTATGCTGAAGTGAGGCAGTTGGGTTTAAGCTCACCTAATTTTCAGCCTACTAGGTAATTTTATTTTAAAGCAATTTTTAACTACTTATAGTGTAATTAAAATCTCTCGTATTTATAAAATGTTTTACAAAATTCTGTCATGTGTGCCTTTCCTTCCATTCTTCTAAGCAGCATTCTAGAGGGATGGAACAGGAGTTATTCTCATCGTATCCACGAGGAGAGTCTTGTGTCTGCTGTCCCTTGCTGTGGCAGACTCTCTAGTCCCCACCTCTTCTCTACCTCATTTTCAAGAAGGCCTGGACCAAAAATGTCACCTCTGTGAAAATTACCCAGTTCCCTATAGTAATCTCCTATTTATTCGAGTTGCTCTAGAATTTTCTACACACTTGTATTATTACTCTTATTTCATTTCCCTGTGATTATTTATTTACTTCTCTCTCTTTCTCTCTCTCTCTCTCAGGAGACTATGGGCCAAGAGAGCATCTCTGAACCAAAACTGTGTATTACATGTGTATCTAAGAACTGGGGGTGCCAAAGTCAAAGAAAATTTGTATAGATTTGTCTCATCAAGTTCTGGTCAAAGAGTCAAGCTATTCAGTGGACATAATCAGATTCCTTCCACATCATACTCAGTCCTAAAGTCAGGGTTGGGGGAAGAATTTCAGACAGTTAAATGAGTCATGAAAGAAGGCAGTTGGAGAAGGTGGAGAGAGAACATAACCAAAGATTTCTTGACTCTCTGAGGGCTTTCCCCTTAGTCTGTTTTATTATAGTCAAGAGATAGTTGTTACAGCAGTCTCCCCTAGGATCCTCTTAGATTATCCATTGTATTTTAAAATCTACCTAATTGTGTTCTATGAAATGTGCTATTCACTAAGCACCTTACACACAATTCTGATATACTTTTCCCCTTTCATCAGTCTAGGAAATGCAGTGAATGAGCTTTATTAACTCTAGCATCACACAACGGCCTGCATTGTTATCATCTATGACATTTTACATTTTTTTCAGGCCTTTTTAGAAAGCATTCAGGGCTGAATCAGTTTTATCTACAGTTGAATTTAAAATTTGCTGAGACCATTTTAAATGCGTTGTGGTAGTGCAAATAGGCAACATTTACCTGATTCCCTTCATTCTCTAATTTTGTCGTTCTGCTGAAAAGAGCTATTGATTGTGTCGGGTATGATTTGCTCTTTATAAAACCAAGCTGCTTATTGCTCATGATTCCATCATCCTCCATATTTTGATAAATTTCATCTCGTCGGGCCTGTTTTATTATTTTACTGTTGATGTTAGACTTACCAGGTCATCGTTTTCAGGTTTGCTTCTCTTGCCTTTTGTAAAATGTGTGTTTGCCCCCATATACTCCACGATTATCTCTCTGTATTATACAGTTGATACTGCAGTGACTGAAATTTCATTATTAAGACTTGCACAATATAATAAACACAACAATTACAGAAAAGCCTCTTTAAAAATGCAAATATCATGAGAAGTATGACATATTCTTAATATGTTAGTGACAATTAGCCTTTAATTGCATTGTTTTATAATGAAGTAACATCACGAGAATGTGAAGAACTAGCAGGAAGGGAGAATATTGAAAAGCGGGGGGAGGGATGGCAAGACGGGACAGAGGGCAAGTGAAAGGGCGTCAGTGCCAGCTTTCTGCCATCCAGAATAAATGCCTCCCTTTTTCCAAGGAAAGGATCTTCATTGGGTATAATTCTCTCACCCTCAGCCTCCACAAATATGCCTATAATAATGCTAGAACAAGAACGAAATACAAAACTTTAATCTACATTAAATTTAGAAAAGGAAAAATACTTAATTCACAAATCAACTGTAGGGCAAGTGATACTGGAAAAATACAGGTCGTTTTGAAACATTGTGCATTTCCCAGAAAAGGAGTATGGATTCTCTGTAGTGACAGTAATAGCTAACATTTATTGGATGCTTTTTGTATGCCAGGGATTTTACATGCATGTTCTCATTTAATTCTCCTTGTAAGCTTATGGGATAGATGCTATTGTCTTACCTATGAGAAACCTGAGGTACAAAGAGATTATTTTCCTTTTGAAACAAAGCCAAGAAAGGGTGAGGCTGGGATTCAGAGCCAGGCAGTCTGACACCAGAGACCATGACCTTTGGCACAACCCTCTGAGCCCAAGTGAGTCCCTAGCAGGGAATCTTCATTTTCTGTTAGAGCCTTGGAGGCTTTCATTCTCCTACCATGTTCTTACGCTTGCTTGTTCTGTTTTTTTTTTTTTTTAATTTTTAAAATAATCGACAAATAACATTGTACATATTTATCGTATAGGGCATGGTGTTTTGAAGTATGTATATATAATGTGACATTGTCAAATCTAGCTAATTAATAAGTGCATAACCTCACATAGTTATTTTTGTGGTGACAGCCCCTAGCCACTCTCTTTGCATTTTTCATGAATTAGACTATCATCAATAACTGTAGACAGCTGTTGTACAACAGATTGTTGTTTGTTGAACATGGAATTCCAAACTATGATGTGTAAAATGGACTTGTTGCATAATGGAGGTGATATTTATGAAAATGTATGTGAGAAATTTAAAATCCTTCCAGTTGAGCAGGTATTCTTGATATGAAAAATAAAGAATGCAGTAAAACTTTACTAATTTAAAATTTTAAAATGCAAGCACTTGTGGTGTATTTTGGAGGGGTAGAGAATATTAACCATGTTGTCTTAATAAAAACAAATTCTTATTTAGTGCCTAGAGTCTGAAAATCACCATGCTGGATACACTAAGAGATCTCAAGTAGTAGAAAAGCTAATATAACATTCTAGTCAGTCCTGGTTCGACATAGTTATATTTGTATTTTTATTCAGTCATTCATCCACCTATTCATTCATTCATTCATTTACTTGATAAATGCTCATCAAAACCCATTGGGTTCCAGCTAGCCACAGGATATATGCTTCCAATAATGAAAAATAGAACAGGATTATGTTATATATGTCCCTGAGAAGAGCTGTAGTACATCTAGAAGTGATAAACAAAGAAAAATCTAGCTGTTATATGGTCAGTGAACATCATTTGGGCCTTATAAGTAATTTCTTACATTTGTTATCAATTCAAATGTTTACTTTTTTGGAACATACATGTTATCTCATGAAAAGTTTTCCATCTCTATCAAGGACATAACATTTAATGGTCAATTATTGCCAAAGCATGTTAATATTGGCTACATTATGAGGTTAGGTGTGTCAGGAAAATAAAGATTATTCCTTTCTCCTTTCAGTACTCTGGTACTGCTTTCACAATATAGATGCATATTAAATAAAAACAGTTAATATCACCATGTAAATATATTGGAAATTGTTCCCAGGTTTTCTGGGAGTAGGGATTTAATACCTAAATTGTGCAATTAAATAGCTAGAAAAAATACCATGGTTTTCTTAGAAATATATGTTCAATTCAATCACTAAAGGCACAGACTATGAATGAAGAGGCTATTAGCAAGATGTGATAAGGAAAAGAAATTAGTATGTTGGAGAGATAACTGCACTCTCATGTTTATTGCAGCACCATTCATCATAGCTAAGATATGGGACCAACCTCAGCGTCCACTAGTGGGTGAATGAATAAAGAAAATGTGCTATATGTACACAATGGGATACTCTTCAGGCATACAAAAGAATGAAATCCTGTCATTCATGACAACATGTATGAGCCTGAAAGACATCATGTTAAGTGAAATAAGTCAGGCACAGAAAGATAAATAAGGCATGTTCTTACTTACATGTGGAATCTAAAAAAGTTGATCTAATAGAAGTGGAGAGTTCAATAGTGGTTACCAGAGGCTGGGAAGGGTAGTGGGGAGCTAAGATAGGAAGAAATTGGTTAAGAGATTCAAAGTTATAGCTAGATAGGAGGAATAAGTACTGGCGTTCTCTGGCACTGTGGGGTGACTATAGTAAACACTAATTTATTGTATTTTGCTCAAATAGGTAGAACAGAGGAGTTTAAATGTTACCAACACAAAGAAATGAAAAAGTTTTGAGGTGATGGATATGCTAATTATCTGATTTGATCATTATACATTGTATACAAGTATCAAAATATCATACTGTACCCCATAAATATGTACAATTATTGTGTCAATTAAAAATACATATCTATCTAAAAAGATTAAGTAATTAAAAAAATCAAGAGACTTTGGAACTCTCCCCCAAAATAATGTGATAGATACATAGTAATTTTCAACAACCTTATTTGTTATCTTTTGTGTATACTACAATTTGACACTGTAAAGTTGGTGTAGAATACTAGAAAAACTTTCTGGAATTATAATATATGTCACCCTGATCCATTAGAATTGTGCCTAGAACCTTAATTAGGAATATAAATATCATTTTCTAACATGTGAGATTTTAGAGCATTAGTGTTATTTATTTTCTTTTTTTCTTCTCCACAGGAGTAGAAAGAATCCATTGGTATAATTACCCTGGTAAAGATGGTAAATTATTCTTCATGGTTTTTATCATTCCCTGTTATTTTGTTTACATGAAGAAACTTATTAAGACATTTTATTTGTAAGGACAAAAACTCCCATAAGCCACTCTCTACAGCCTCCATCTTTTATTCCCTTTGTGAAAATGTGAAGTCCTCACAGCTGCTTTAGAGATATAAAAAGCTCCAATTTGTTTGAAAAAAGCTTCAGTGTTCACAGGCAATGTTTAAAGAGGCTTTGGCAAAATAAAAAGTAAAAAGCTTTTAAAACAGCTGTAGGGATTCTGTCAACCGAAGAGCGAGTCCAAGATGGCAGTGTACATTGGAAAACCATTCCAGTTGGTCATCTGTTGCTTCTTGAGGTTAGTGCAACAGCTGGGGTAGTCTTGTTATTGACAAAGGGTCCTTACTGACTAAAGGGTAAATCGAACATCATCCCCAGGGTCTACCAAAATGCTTGGCTGAATGGTCTAATTTACGAAAAAAAACAAATAACTGTAACTGCTAAGTTACATATATTTGGCCGAGGCAATAAAAACTGATGTTAGAAGACCTTTTCAATCATGAAAGAGAACTAAAATTATATGGTCATATTTTTATTTCATGTTTAAAATATTCCTTTCATTTTGAAGTATTTATTTTATTTCTCTCTGAAAATGTGATATTCTTCATATATAAGGTTTCAACTAACAATAAGAGAACTAATGCTAGTTTCTTTATTCTGTATTTATTGCATGTTGATTTGTGTCCTGTCCTAGATACTGAGGAAGATATAAAATGTCAATAGGCAGAGTCCCTGCCTTGAAGAGAGTATTCTCTCTCGAAGGGAGAAAAAAATATATGAATGAATAATTAAGTAGTAATGAAGGGGAGTATTAAAAATGTACTGAGCTCTTTACAGTAGGAAATGTAGATAACCACATACCAAAATGATTTACACAGGTGCAATAACTTCTTAGAATATTAGAGTAGCAGATGAAAGTGTTGTAGAGAACATTCAGATTTAGAAAAACAATATCAGGACTTAACATCTGGTCCTGTTCCTTACAAGTTAATTCACTTTGATTTTCCTTCCTTGTAGGGTCCTTTTAACCATGGAGAAAGAAAAGGTCAAGTGTTAGAATTAATAAATTCAGCTCTGCCATTTTTTTTTTTAATGTGATAACATGCATGTAAGGAGGACCACGTAGACTTGGAATCTTTTTCTAAGTCTTTCTTTAAAGGCAGCAATAGAGAAAAGAACCTGTAAAGAGGTCATCTGCAGGTGAGTATTGAAGAAGATTATGGAGGTGAAGAAGGATGCCCAGACCATAGAAAGTTCTCCAGTTCAGTGCTACTCAAAATGTGGTAGGTGGACTCCTGCTAATTCGTGAATGGCTTGTACTAAAATTAGTGCAGAAATTGTAAGTTCAGTGTTTAAAAATTTCCACAGGAATTTGACAGAGTAATCTATGTCTGTCAATTCAATAGTGCAATTTTGGGCTTATATTTTTTTTATGTCTTCATGCTTTTTTCTAATAATTTATTTTTATGGAAATTCACAGTTTTATCAGTTTTGCAATTGGTTCTTCCCCTCAAGTAGTTTGAAAAGCCCTGTTCTGGTAGACAATTCGAATTCCATTAATTCCAAGTTGATAGCACAGTGATTTTTTTTTTTTTTTTGATCACCTGCACAGTTTCTCCTGTTTTTTGACTGTGATGTACACGATATGTTCTTGTCAGGGAGATGCTGGCTGCTGGGGCTTTCAGGACTTCTTAGTATAAGTCTGTCTGTGGCTCTTTGAATGAAGGACTTTTGGGAGGGAGGGAAAAACACAGGGAATTATTGACAGCATCTTAGATGAGATGGAAAACTCGTAAACACATTGGTGTAAGTTTACTAATGCAGAACATCACAACAGCAAGGGAATAGCATTTGTCCAGCAAACAACACTGAAGCAAATGTCAGGCCCTCTGGAATACTCACAGGATCATGGGCACGTTGATTCAGGCTGGCCGATGCTACCTACTTAAACACCAGCAGTCGGCATTCCTTCCCTGGTGACCTATAAGACTCAGTCTTAAACTCTGGTAAATAACTTGGAGGAAATGAAGACCTAAGAAGAAACTTCTGGCATTGTAAGTAAGCCAGGTGGGAAGGGCAGGAAAGACATCTACAAACAAAATCTGTTTCCTGCTCCCATTTCCTTCTAACTTCTGGCTGCTTTTCCTTTGTGTGTGTGCACAAGCACGTGTAAAAAGTTCTCAGTCACAATTAATTTCAGACTTTTAGCTGGTAGATGTCTGATGCCTAGGAGGAATTATTTTTGGATTTGGTGGCAGGAAGTCAGAAAAATCAGCATTAGCTCACCACACTCAGTGTTTAGGTTGCAAGTAAATTGTCAATGAATGCTCTAATTTTACTTTTTTCTTTTTGAATGAAAAAAAAATCACCAGAGTACCTTATTTGCCTATCAATTTTAAGCTTTTAGTTTTAGGATTTTCAACAACTCTAAGATACATTTCTACAAATACATTTTTCCTTAGGGATTTTCTCAGGTCTTCATCCTGAATAAGGAAAAACTAAAGGCAGCGTGACTTAATCCTAGGAGCCCCAGAAAATCATCTTAGTAGTTGTTTATTTTATTACGTTTTGTTTTGAGATAATTGTAGATTTACATGCAGTGGTAGGAGGTAATAGAAATATTCCATGGACTTTTCACTCAGTTTCACCCAAAGATAACAAACACCTTGCATAACTGTCGTATAATATCACAACCAGGAAACCGACATTGATACAGTCCACAGAATTTATTTAGCTCTCGCCAGTTTTACATGTGCTTATTTGTGTGTGCATGTGTGTGTGTGTGTGTGTGCATTATTTCTAGATTTGTGTGACCACTACAGTCGAGAACACTTGCACCAGAAGGACTCCTTGTGCTATCTTTTTACAGCCAAAGACACTTTACTACTTCTCCCCTCCCTTAACCCTTGGCAAGCACTAATCTGTTTCCATCTTTATTATTTTGTCATTTCAATTATGTTATATTATTATAGTGGGATCATATATTATGTAAGACTATATGATTGGCTTTTTTACTCAGCATTATTCCCTTTAAATTCATCCAAGTTGTACCAAGAGTTTATTCCTTTTTATTGCAGAGTAGTATTCCATGGGAAGGATATATCAGTTTTTTAAACTATTCCCCTGTTGAAGCACATTTGGATTGTTTCCTTAGAGTCTTTTCTTTCTAATGGTAATATTCTTTTCCATTATCTTATTTAAGAAATGTAGTATACATTTACTAAGCACTCACATGTGCCAGGCGGTGTGCTAAATGTTTTTTATGCACCAGCTTCTTTAGAGAACAACTCTATGCTGGAGATGCTGTTATTGTCTTCACTTTACACATGAGGACTACCAGGTTTGAGTAAGTTAAATAGCCTGCCTGGGTCACAGAGGGAGCAAATGATAGAGCTGTAGTGTGAACTCAGGCAATTTGATTCCAGCACCTAAGATTTGATTTCTTCTGTTTTCCATAGAAACAAATTAAGTGCAGTTACAGTCTTATGATTAATTTCTCTTAGTTTGCCCAGTGTATAATTTAATATATTTGTACAAAATTTTTGAATACATGAGTAAATAATAAAAAGAGACATCAAAACACATATGACATATAAATGGAAAATATTTACTTAAAATTGCTGTTTTTTTATGTATGAATGCCAATTTAATATCACTATCCTGTGAAAAACTTAGTCATGCAAAGGGGCGTTGTCAGTGTTCTCCCATTAGGCCGTTCCTTGAGCTCCAAGGCTGAGTGGAAGGTGGAGTAGGGAGGAGGGGGAGAGTGTGTGGAGGGAGGGGCTGAGGTAGACTCCTGGTTGGTGAATTTATACTCTCCTCAGGGCATTGGTCCTTCACCGTGTCTCTGTTCTATATTAGGGAATGTCTCCCATTTGAGGAGGGAAGGTCAGATTTTCCTGGGAGACATGGATTTCTCATCAGGGTCTGGAGATCATGTTCCTCTGGACTCAGGCTTACCTGTTTAGTGAGTATCCTTAACCTGAAGTACTAGGAGTGACTTCAATTCCTGGGTTGAGTAGCAGTGTGTGAGCACAAGCACAGTGGTCCCTAACCCCTGTGAGGAAGGACTCATGGAGTTTGGGCAGCATGTAGCCCAGGACCTCTAGAAAGCTGCATATTTGTGGGAATGGCAGTCAGGCCACTACTGGGAAGCTGAGGTTTTGTGCATCTCTGGAGAAACTGAATAGTCTTGTTTGGACAATTCCAAAATATAGAAGTCAAAGTCTACATGGTTAGTAAGAATTTGAGGACACAGTGGGTGAGGGACAGGCAGTGAAACAGTGAAGCACACCCAGCAGCTGGGTGAATAATCTGGAGGGACATGTGGAGTCCACAAGTTCATGCCAAAAATCCAGGCGATAAATTTTGTGGGAGTGAAGGGACCAAGATGATGTCGCTAGTTATGACATGGGGAATATGAAGTCTGAAGGATGATGGGAATGCTATTGGTTTCTTTCCTTCTCTTGTTCATTTCTTTTTTATCCTTAAGGGAGTTACACTGGTCCCAGGTAGGTCTCAAGTTGACAATTTCAACAACAATTTTCTAATGAGATTTGTAAGAAACCTAAAAGATGTGTGATCTTGTATAAAACACACAGATACACACACAAGGGACCGTGAGAGAAGAGACTCTTTTTGAGTTTGCTAAATCCTTTGGACAAGTCACTTCATCACCGAAGGTCCTCACACGTAAGAGGCAAGGATAATTTTGAATGATTTTTCAACATTAAAATTGAATAATTCTGGAAAAACACTGAAAACATTTTCATGTTTATCAAACTATCATACTTCATTACTAATATTATTATTTAAATTGAACAGCATACATTTCAAAATTATTTTGTTAATGTTTATCTGGACATAGCACTGTATATGTATTTTCCTGTTTAGGAAATACAAAAAGAAGATTCTTTTGGCGGGGTGCATGATTAGCAGCTTTAAATATTTGCTTTGCTTTCATCTCCCCATATAAATGTGGTGTTTTGTTTTGCTATGATGCTTTTACTTTTGAGCAGTGAAAGCCAGAGTGCAGACAGCAAAGGTGGAGGTGATGCTGTGGGACTGAAGGCTGCTAAACAAGGTGAGATCCATTTGCTTAACAGGTGAGATCCATTTGCCTGCATGGTGGGGGGAGAAAAAAAAGGGTGGAATGAGATTTGAATAGGCAAGGAGCACCAGAAGTCCCTCTGATCAAACATGGTCCCTCCTCAATGAATCAGAGGTTCCTTTAGAATGGAGACACTCCCTTGGAAGAGAGTTAAATACTTTCACGTATATTGTGTTACTCATATCCATAGCGAGAAGTGATCTGTGAGGCAGTTGACTGGGGAAGGAGGGGGATGAGGAAGAAGAGATAGTAAGAAAAAAGAAATGAAGGAGTAGCCAGCAGATGTCAGTCTTTCAGGTGCCTTCTGCTCTAGGTGTCCTCTGCACTTTATTGAGTATACAAGGATTCCAGGTTTGAGGGAACCACCCCAGGAAAACCTATGGCAAAGTGCCTCTGTTATCATTCTGTCCTAACATTAGATATAAATTGCAACTCATAAAAATAACTGCAGGGAAATTACTCCTGGGAAAGAAATTCATTGTCTAACTAAAGCAAATAATTTCATCTGAATCTGAATAAAAGCAATAATCTTCAACAAAAAGCTTCTTTCAACACAAAACTCATTTCACTAGTTTCTTAGAATGTCTACCCCAGCAGTATGTCTTTTGTGCTCATTACAAGAAAAGCTTTGACATGCTTTTGTTTTCAGATGCTTTATATCTCTTTACTATTTTCAGTTAAAAAAAAAAAAACTCTCAGAAGCTGCCATTTTTTTCAAATGGTAACACTTTTAAAAAAATGCCTGGTGGATATTCTGATAAGCCTCAATGAATAAGTCGTAATAGTAAATTTTGACTTTGGTATTCATTTCTGGTTACTTCACTACTGATCATTTCAATACTTAGAAGACCAAAGCAATTCACACATACTAAAAAGAAAACAGGATCCATAAGAATGTTTCTATTATGAAATAGTCAATTGTTATAATAAGGCTAGTGTGTGTTGATATAATATTTACAGTAAACATATTATCTTTTCACTATAACATCCTGTAAAAGATACAGAAAGCTATAATTTATTATTTCTATTACGGATGAGGAAACAGCATTCAGGGAGCTTATGGACACTGACCAAGGCATGCAATTAGTAAGGGTTCAAAGAAAATCTAATCTTTTGACTCCTGCTTATATTTTATTTGGTAATTTATATATACATATATATTTTTTTATTTCAGCATATTACGGGGGTACAAATGTTTAGGTTGCAAATGTTGCTTTTGCTCCACCTGAGTTAGAGCTTCAGGTGTGTCGATCCCCCAGACAGTGCACACCGCACCCATTAGATGTGAATATACCCATCCCTTCCTCCTGCCTCCCACCTGTCTGACACCTGATGAATATTACTAATATAAGTGCACATAAGTGTTGATCAGTTAGTACCAGTTTGATGGTGAGTGCATGTGGTGCTTGTTTTTCCATTCTTGTGATACTTCGCTTAGTAGAATGGTCTCCAGCTCCCTCCAGGTTAATACAAGAGGTTTTTTTTATGGCTGAGTAGAACTCTATGGCATACATATACCACATTTTATTAATCCATTCATGTATTGATGGACACTTGGCTTGTTTCCTCATCTTTGTAATTGTGAATTGTGCTGCTATTAACATTCTAGTGCAGATGTCTTTTTTATAGAATGTCTTTTGTTCTTTGGGGTAGATGCCCAGTACTGGGATTGCTGGATCAAATAGTAGTTCTACTTGTAGCTCTTTGAGGTGTCTCCATATTACTTTCCATAGAAGTTGTACTAGTTTGCAGTCCCACCAGCAGTGTATGAGTGTTCCTATCTCTCCGCATCCCCGTCAACATTTATTATTTTGGGACTTTTTGATTAAGGCCATTCTCACTGGAGTTAAGTGATATCTCGTTGTGGTTTTGATTTGCATTTCCCTGATGATTAGAGGTGTTGAACATTTTTTTCATATGTTTCTTGGCCATTAGTCTACCTTGTTTTGAAAAGTTTCTGTTCATGTCCTTTGCCCACTTTTTGACCAGACTTCAAGCGATACTACAAGGTTATAGTAACTAAAACAGCATGGTACTGGTACAAGAACAGAGACATAGACTGATGGAATGGAACTGAGAACCCAGATATAAAACCATCCTCATATAGCCATCTAGTCTTTGACAAAGCAGAGGAAAAGATACCCTGGAGAAAAGAATACTTACTCAATAAATGGTACTGGGAAAATTGGATAACCACATGTAGAAGACTGAAATGGTCCATACCTCTCATCTCTCACAAAAATCAACTCACAGTGGATAAAAGACTTTCCTGGGTTCATCGCTCAAGCCCAAGAGTGAGGCAGGAGTGGTTGTTACAATACCTACAGGGCAAAGAATGAGCATGCATTTCCAGTGGACCACATGGGGATGCCACAGAAGAGAAAGAGCTGATTAAAATCCTGCCTAAGAGTCCCACTCTGGCAGGTAATGGAGAGTGGGACCCAACAGAGAGAGGACCCTAAGTCCCAAGGTTGTAATCTAGGGAGGGGGAGCCGGAAAAAAACGAGACAAGAAATCCTTTACCTTTCCAGCACTCAGGTTCTAGCCCCAGCTGGGGAAGGAGTAAGGGAGAAAGGGTTGTATATCTTTGAATGAGGACTGGAAGGTTGGATCGAAATGTTTGAATGAGGATTGGAATATATTAAACTGGATACTTTTAAAAAATTATCCAGCCCCAAATGCCATTGAATCAGATACTTTTTTTTTTTTTTTTTGAGACAGAGTCTCACTCTGTTGCCCTTGGTGAGTGCAGTGGCATCATCATAGCTCACTGCAACCTCAAACTCCTGGGCTCAAGCAATCCTCCTGGCTCAGCCGCTCAAGTAGCTGGGACCATAGGCTTGTGCCATGACTTCTGGCTAATTTTTCTATTTTTCAGCAGAGACAGGGTCTTGCTCTTACTCAGGCTGGTCTCAAACTCCTGAGCTCAAGCAATCCTCCCGCCTCAGCCTCCCAGAGTGCTAGGATTATAGGCATGAGCCAGGGTACTCAGCCAAATCAGACACTTTTAATTACTGAGTATAGACTATGTGTTTGCAACTTAAAAGAACTGGATTTCGGGGCGGGGGGCATTATTGTCTAAAAATGAGCAACTGTGTTATTGATTTAGTGCATTTCTTTCCATTTTTTTCTTTTGCTACCATGAACATGATTTTTTATTTTGCTTTTGTGCTTTTCTATGATAGAATTATCAGGAGTATTTCCATGCTGGTATGTAATCTTCATAATCATCATTTTAACAGCAGCGTTGAGTTCCCTGTATGTGGGCCATAATTTACTTTCCCATTTCTATGCTGTAGGATATAAAGGCTACTTAGAAATTTTTAAAAATAGACTTTTACATATTTTAAGGTCATTTATTTGTTTGCTTTTAGGATGTGGGTAGGATATCATTACGATTTTTGTGACAATTTATAAGTATTGCTTATAATTATAAATTGCTCTAATTACAATTTCAACCTCCACTATTACCCAATATGTATGGGAGAAAATTTCTATTTTACCCAAGATAATTTTGGGGGTTATCTTTTTTTTTAATTTGCTAATTTAATAGGTTAAAGTTTTTTTACTATAGCATTGACTTACATTTCTTTGATAAATGGTGCTTGGTGCTTTTCTAATTAATTTTATACACTAAAAGTATTTCCTGCTTTGTTTACTTATTTAAAGTATTTTTCCCAAATATGGAATGATTACAAAAATATTGAGACTTTAACAGATACCTAGTAAAATAACATAAGCAGGTAGTACACCAGGGTAGAATTACAGCTAGTAAATAAACACGTGAGACAGGGCTGAATCTCAGCAGTTATCAAATAAATGCAAATTAGAACAGAAATGAGGTTTATAAAGATATTACCTTTTTGCTTATGTGCTCTAAATTTGAACCCAATCTTTTATTTACCTTTTAATTTCTATTAACTTTTTCATATCAAGAGAGTTTATTTTTATGGAATTAAATATAGGATTACTTTCTCTCTCTTTTTTTTTTTTTTTGGTATTTTTTTTTAGTTAGAAAATTAGCCTTTCTCTAAAAATGGATAAATAATCTGATACATTTTCTCTGATTTCCTTTAATAATATTTAATTATTAAGTGTTAAGGTAAGAAGATGCACATGGATTCCCTCTTCTCTTAATTCCCCACCAAATTGTACTAAGGCCATTTATTAAATGATCCTTTTATTATTCCTTGATGTGTGATGCCTCTTTTATCATAAATGCAGTATAATTTCTTTTTAGCCACCTTCTCTGTTGCAATGTTTATCTGTGGGCAAGTAGGCTAATTCTAATTACTATACCTATACAATTTGTTTTAAAGATACAATTTGGCTAGTTATTTTCCTTTAAAAATTTTCAAAGATGTTCTCACCTGCTTTTTCTTATAGATGGAATTTAATTTCCTCAACATTCAAAATTGATTCCATTACAATTTTATTCTAATTGAACTAAGCCTATAGATAAATAGCATCAAGTGACACTATTGAGAAATATAAAAGAATAATAGAGATACCTTTTGTTAAAGATACAAATATAAAATAAATGTTTACGGTTTTATTCCTATAGGTCATTAACTTTTCTCATTGGAATGATTCCTACTTAATTTTTTGTTGCTATTCTAAATGGGAAATCTTGAATTTGGGATGTAAGATTGGAACTGATATTTTCATATGTATCTTTCACTCTTCCACTTTGGTGAACTACTCTATGAATCTTATTTTTCAATCAATTGCTTTTCTAGAGCTTCTTTCTGCATTGTATCCTCTGCAACTAATAAAAATATTTCCTGTTTTTTCTATTATGACTTCACTTAATTTTCATAAATTTTCATAATTTATTTTCATTTTTTATAAATTATGAAATTGGTGAGAATTTCTTAAATATCATTAGTTTAAAAGTAGATGGAAATCTTATTTGCTTTGCTAGCGATTTGAGAGAAAGGCTGTAGCACTTATTCCACGGAGCATAATGCTGGATGTCAGTTTGAAATAAACTCTTAACTCACCTTTCTTGTCCTTTTTAAAGGGTTTTAATATATAAATGGGCATAATATTTTATCAAATGCCTTTTGCCATCCCATTAAAGGGATAATGTAAGTTTTCTTATTTATCCTTTTTATGTGACATATGATGTTAATCAATTTTATAAATGTAATCCACTTTTCATTCCTCAGATGAATACCCATTGGCATAATAAATTGTTGACTTTTATTCCTGTTGTGCAATGCAATCATGGATAACATCCCAAGCAAAACAGAGTATACTTAACACAGGGTTTATGGGAGGAATTTTACTAGCAGAGAAAAACAGAGCACAGGCAGATTCCCCCAAGTCTTATCGTCCCACAGCTTAGGGAGCACGGATGGTTCTGGTGTGCAGAATCTCATGTGTCAGAGGGAAGCCTGGCCCTGGTCTTGCCCTATGTATGCATGTATGCAGATGGCCAGGAAAATCTATGTGAGTGTGGAGGAATGGAAGCTCCCTGCTTTGAAAGGAGCCTTTATAGAAAGGGGGACCCAGAGACACAGTGGTTGTTACTTGCCTGTTATTTCCTTGAGGCAACTCAAGTCTCCTGAGCTAGCTCTCTGCTAACTTAGTGAAAGGGAGAAGAAAGAACCTACTAGGACCATGAAGATTTATCTCTCCTCTGTTCCCTGTTACTTCATTTACAGTTTTACTGACTGTATTAATCTGGGAGACTAAGCTGTACTATTAGAGTTTTCAAAAATTTTCTATGTAGTCCTGCATTTTAGACTATATTTCCTCTGATATAATAGTCACTTAAAACTATTCCTGGGGGTATTTTCATTTGAACAATATGATTAATTTTAATTTTACTTTATTGTAATTGATTCAATTATTTTTCTAGGTCTGTCGTGTTAATTTTATACTTCTTTTAGCAAATCTGCTTCTTTTTCTACTTTATGTTCTCTTGCATAGAAAATATTTTGTATTGAAGGGGTGGAAAGGGAGTGATCCTGTTCCTCCCCATCATAAAGATCATGTCTGACACCCTGTAACAAAAGACAGGCTAACAAGAGAAAAACATAACAAATTTATTAACATATACAAGCACGGGAGCCATACGAAAATATGAAAACCAAGTGAGAAGGACCAGATGGTTGAAGCTTAAATACCCTCTTCATTGGGGAGAAGGAAGTCAGGGCTGCAGGCAATTTTAGAGGGGTAGTGAGTGATTTTAGGAGAGATGAATGGACCTGGGAGACAGAAATTTGCTTGTAAATAATTCTCTTTGTAAACTGGGATCAGAGAGCAAGCAATAGTTTGGGACCAAGTTTGCCTGGGCTCTAGGTATGATGTTTAATTTTCAGTCTCTTCCTCTGTGAAATGAGTTTTAATCTTCTCTGGTTAATGAAATTTTAGGGAAGGGATCGAAGGCAATTGTGTTCCTCTTTGTCGGGTCCAGTTTCTAGGTAGATAAGGGCACTTCAGAAAACAGCCTCATCCTGTGTTTTGGGAGAGAAGAAGATTGAGAGGCAGGAAGGAAGGGCGGGAGGTCAGAGAGACCTTGAGGCTGCTTTATTGGTTCAGCATGTCAAAGTTGCAGCATATTTTAAGGTATTGTTTTCTGAGCCCCAACAGTATTTTCTTCAATAATTTGAAGAGTGAAGAATTTGATTTTAATATTCTTAGTGGCAAATTTAGCAATTTTCATAGATAAATTTGTATATGTTATGCTCTTATAAAAATAAAAAAATGATAACTTTGGACTCCATTTTATGGAAAAATAGTGCTTTTACTCTTTTTTCTCCCTGCCTGATGTATTCTTAATCTGGGATTGCAAACACTGTTTTTTTTTTGTTTTTTTTTTAAAGTGTTCTTTTTTTTCCAAAGCATATTTAGTCATTTGCATCCTAAGTTAGTTACCATAGTTACACTAATTATTTAGACTTAGCGGCATCAATCTTTCTCTCAATAGTGTTTGGAGATTTTTGAAGATTTTTCTTTCTGATTTCTGTATTTACTGCTGGTTCTTTTCTATTATAACTTCTCAATGATGAATTTTTGAAATTTAATTCATTTTTATTTCCCAGTAGACTTATTAACATCTTTAATTTTTTATTTCCCTAGAAGTATTTGAGTGTTTTTTCTGAAACCTTGAAGTTCTGCTATTCTGCCCTCAAACATGAATGCTAACTTGACTGGTGACCATATGTTTGTGCCATTACCTTCCTCTATGTTCACTACCAAAACTCAAAGACGTTTCTATATTGTTTTTGACAGAGAAAAGAACAAAACAAGTGAACTCTTTCTGATTGTAGATCAATTCGTGGAGTATTATGTTTTCCAGTTTAGAAGACTTTAGGATCGTCTTCTATTTTGTTGGAAATCAAATAATAAAGTTAACAGGAAACACATTGCTTATTAAATTTGCCATGAACACAGTGAGACATCTTAGTTTCCACTGGTGTCAGATCCTTTCTCTACTCTGGAAAGATCTTTTTCTTTAATTGGCTTTTGATCCATTTCTTTCCTCCTTTGGAGATGACTATCACTAAATATTTGTAAATTGGATCTCTTGTCATTTACTTTCCTTGTCTATTATCTTCTCTCACCTTTGTTAAGTCTTCATTCTAAATTGTAGGATGACATCTCAAGCTTATCTGTTTACTCTTAAAAATTTATTGTTCTGTTATGTCATGCCTGCTATTTAGTGCTCCGATGTGGATTTTATTTCAATTCTTAAATTTAAAAAAAAAATAGATTTTATCTCTTCTTATTTTGTCTGTTTGCTAAAAGCCTACCTTTACATCTCTTTGAGAATATGCGTCGGAAATTAACTTTTTTCCCTCTTTCCTAGAGTAAATCTATTTCTAGGAAAGGATTTATTTTTAACATTTTAAAATTGTGCAATATGAAATGCATACAGAAAATTGCATAAAATACATGTATGGTAAAACAAATTTTAAAGCTTAACACCCATATGACTCCAATCTAGGTCAAGAAATTGAACATGGCCAGGACCCCAGAAGCCCTTTGCAAGACCGGCTGCACAATTTGTAGGACTCAATGCAAAATTAAAATGTGGGGTTCCTTACTCCAAAATTATTAAGAATTTCAAGACACTACGTACAGTCTTAAGCCCAGCACAGGGCCTTTTTGGGCATGTATCCCTGAACACAAGTTGCATGCCAAACTTTCAAAGATGATGTGAGGAGCAAAGGAGATAATGTATGTGTAACCACTATGTTGAATAGGCGTGATAAATAAATTTTGATCAAAATACAATTTTATTTTTTTGTCTCCTACAATCAGGCTGAGCAATCTTCTTTTGACCCTGGAAGAAAACTCCAGCAGGCTCATGTTTATTATGCAGATGCTTAGATAGCATACAGCCCTGCAGAAGCTTAAGTAACAAAATAATCTCAATTAAATAATTACAAGGCCGAGTACGGTACAATAACTGAAAAGTTTGACTATGACAGCTTTATCTTTCCACCATTAGCGTGGGCCTGCTTTAGGATAGAGACCTATAATGTGGGAGGCAGGGTCCTCCACTCTACTGGTACTTGCTCTTCTTTCTCTCTGTCTGGATTTAAATGAGGAAGAGATTGAGAGGATGAGACAGTATTGCTTGGTTTTGTGACTCAGATCACTGGCTTTGGCAGATCTTGCCTTCTTTTCTTGTGGTGTATTTAATTAGTGCTTCAGTTAAGAGGTTCTCTGCTGGCTCCTCTTCTGCAGGTCCCTAAAGGATGCATCTCAGCCCTATGGTTGCTTGTGATTCCTGTCTAGGCTCCCTGGTATCTACCAGTAGCAATACCTGCATCTTTCTGCTGTAGTCTCCTTAGACCTTCACACAGCACTATTAGAGAGAACCAAGGATGAACCCATGCCAATCTTTTCTCCCTCATTGCCCATGTCTGGTCCTTAAGGGAATGCTCAATAACTCCTGCTCTGATAAACTCAGGGAGAGCAGACTGACTCCAGCACTTTGGGCCTTGCCACCCAGTAAGGTAAGCCAGCCCTTCTTTAACCCTCCGTATTGGCCCAATGTGGGTTTGACATCAGTCCACAGTCTGCTGTGTGCATGAGTCAGGCATTGATCCTCTAGTGCTCCCAACTGATAGAAGTTCTCCAAAACACTTTGACTAGTCCTCTTGAAGACCATTCTATCTTCCTCATACCATTCTTCCCTCTCAACTAGGCTTGAAGTCAGAAAGGACTCACAGGAAGGCAAGAACTGCCTTCAAAGATACATAGTAAAATCCCACAATGACGTAAAAGTTCAGTTCCAAAATTCAAATGCATAGTGTGCGGTTATGTTTATTATGAGTTTAATAAAAAACAATGCTTTTTGGTCAGATTACAAAGACTCTGTAAAAGTGACCCCACATTGTTTTGAATGATCAAGAGTCATTCATTTACTTCCCAACCTTACATCACTTTCTGGGCATTTTGATAATAGAGAGCCAGGTAGAGGATGGAAGCCAACTACCAGTAGTATGCAGATTTATGTTATCACGGAGCATCCTATTCCTCACCGGTCTCCTTGAATTCCTCTCTGACTGTTTTTTATGAGCTTAGGGTCTCCAGGAGTCATGAAATAGATTCTCCTGCATCCCTTTGAAAATCCTGCATAATTTGGGGTGGGAATTGTTTTAGTTTCATTTTGCTACCTGTTAGCTATCTACTGAAGCCTCAGCCCTTCTAATACCCTGAAACATGTATACAGTTTTCAGAATACTCAATAAATGGTAGATATTTGTTATCCTCTATAGACCCTATGACATTTTTTCCCCCCATTTATCCTTTTAGTGAAAAGTAAACCATATGGATTCACTGAGAGAGTTGCTGTAAACCACTTCTCAGTGGACCTGGGAAGAAAAGATGTTCTTTTCAGAACTGAAGCAGAAGAAATGTTAGTACGTATCACCTCTAAAACAGTTGTGGTGCATGGTAGATATTAATATTTTTAAAATGCCATTTCTTCTTTCCAGGAAACCTAAAAAGACTTGTGGATATCCTGGGAGGAAAAGTGGTGGGGGGGAACACTTATACATATGTAGCTTGATAAATTTCAAAGTTCCTACATAAAGAAGGAAAAAAGAAACTTCAAGTAGGAGATTTTATATGGAACCTAAAGGCAAAATGCAAATCTGGTCTGAGGCAACTGAGCTTCTACCCTAAGAGTTGAAACTCTAAGAACCAGTTAACTTGAATAGCTAGTGGAAGCAGAGAAGTGAAATTACAAGAGCAGGTTCCAAAAGGGATGAGACTTTCAATCCGAACTCATGAATAAGGCATAAGGAGAATTGTGTCAGACCCTAAAAGAACACAACATTTCCTTGATCTTTTTTTTTTTTTTTTTTGGTCATTGAAGTGCATAAAAGATTCTTTTCAAAATAGTTTTATGAGTATTTTAATAAAAAGATTTGGAAAGGGATTTTCTAAGACCTCTTCTCTAGCATTCTTGTCACACACCAGAAGTTGTTACTTAAAACAGAAGAAACAATTAATCTTGCATTGTTCTTTAAGATCAACAGTCACTCATCAGTTTAATGCAATGTTTATTTAATAAGTCTTTCTGGAGCCTCTTTCATGTCAGGCATTTTGTAAAAACTAGGGAAACAGCAGTGAACAAAAAGCAGATATAATCCTATTCTCTTAGAGCTTGCCTTCTAGAGAGGGAATCGAGAATAAACAAGTCAACACATAAATATGCAATATTTCATTTGATCATAAGTGCTAAGAAGAAAAATAAGTTATGGTAAAGTGATAGAGTGGACAGTGAAGAAAAGTGGAAGGACAGAATGGGATTCATTAAGTTGGTCAATGAAGTGATGTTTACTGTAGTAAAATTCTTAGATACCTTAATCAAATGAGATATTCGAAGGGATAGTATCAGGCATAAGAATAAACAAATTCAAAATATTAAATTAATGAAAATAGTTATAGAAGTAGTAATAATTGTGATAGCAGTAGCAGCAGGTGCAATCTATTAAATGCATACTACATATTCATCTATTGTTATAAATAATTTTTGTATGTTCTATCTTTATGCTAGTATAAGTTTTTTTGATGTTATTAAGGGTTTCATTTTGTTTTTTTTTTCTTTGTGCACAGAAGTGACTATTCAAGATTTATTTTTGTTTTTAATTATGTCTTAAAAAATTTAATTATTGTTTCACATACAGTTGTAAGGAATAATATGGAAAGATCTTGTGTGCACTTCACTTAGTTTCTCCCAATGGAAATACCTTGCAAATCTAGAGGACAGTAAGACGACCAGGATATTGACATTAATACAATCCATCCATTTTATTCAAACTTTGCCACTTTCGCATGGACTTATTTGCATGTGTATATATTTAATTCTATGCAATTCTATCACCTGTGTAGATTTGCATGACCACAGCAGTCAAGGTACAGACAGTTCCATAACCAAAAGGATTCCTCGTGCTGCCTTTTTAATGGCCATATCACCTTCCTTTCTATCCTTGATGCCAGACCCTAACTCCTGGCAACTACTAATCTGCTCTCCATCTCTATAATTTTGTCATTTCAATAATGTTATATGAATGAAAACTTACAGTATATTATCCTTTAGGATTGGCTTTTTTCATTCAACATAATTAAGATTAATCCAAGTTGTTGTGTCTACCAATAGTTCATTCCATTTTAATTGCTGAGTAGCATTCCACGGTATATGTGTCCCACAACTTGTTTAACCATTCACCTGCAGAGGGATATTTGTGCTGTTTCCACATTTTGGCTATTACAAATAAAATGGCTATGAGCATTTGTGTACAAATTTTCACATGCACATACGTTTTCATTTTTCTTGGATAAATGCCCAAGGGGGGATTTGCTGGGTCGTATGGTGATGAGTTATGTTTAGTTTGGTAAGAAACTGCCAAACTGTTCTCCTGAGTGGTTGTACTATTTTACATTCCCAACAGCACTGTATGGGGGATCCAGTTTCTCTGCATCCTTGCCAGAATTTGGCATTGTTATTATTTTTAATTTTACCTATTCTAATAGGTGTTATTTTGCTTTTCAAAATTAGTGTTCAGTTTACCAAACCCATACATTCAAAAGGCCTACTTCTCTTTAAGTATGTAAGTGCACCTTATGTGACTTATCCTATTGATGTACCTAGAAAATTTTAGAAATTTTTGAGGGATTTTAACAGGATTTGGTCTCAGTCTCATATTTAATCACTTTTCAACATTTTAAATTGTGTTTCTACATTTGATATAATCAATTTACTTTTAGAGTACTTCAATTGTCTGACTAACAAATGGAAACTTCAGAGTACTTAAAAAAATTATAAATCTAATACATTAAACTCTTAAATAAAGTGAAACTAAAGTTCTTCTAAACGTTTCTACATGCCACATAATGGTTTTGAGCTTCTGATTTTAAATTGAATGCTTATTAAGTTTACATAGTTAAATTGAAGTTATAGTTTTTGACAAATGTGCAAAAGTAATTCAATGGAGAAAGGTACTCTTTTTAACAAACAGTGTTGGAACAACCGAATATCAATAACCCCTCAAAAAAGAACCTTGACCTAAACCTCACACATTATACAAAACTTAACTCAAAATGGATTCTTATGACCTAAATGTAAGACATAAAACTATAGGACTTTTAGGGGAGAGTATAATAGAAAGTCTTCATGGCTCAGTGTTAGGTGACAAGTTCTTAGATATGACACCAAGGACATGATCGATTAAAAAAAATCCATAAATTGGACTTCATTGAAATTAAAAACCTTTATTCTATGATAGACCTTGTTAAGGCAATAGAAAGACAAGAAAATCTTTTGCAAGTCATATATTTAGCAAAGAACTCATGTTCAGAATATATAAAAAACTCTCCAAACTCAAACTTAAAACAAAATCCAAACAATCCAGTCAGCAAATGAACAAAAGACTTGGGCATTTCACCAAAGAAGATATATAGATAATAAATAAACACATAAAAATATGTTTAACATTATTAGCCATTATGGAAATGCAAATTAAAGCTATTTAAAATTAAAATTAAACCACTGCACATTTATTGAAATGACAGAAAAATTTACTAATAATGTCAAATGCTGGTGAGAACATTCTCTCCTACATTGTTGGTGTGAATATAAAATGGTATAGCCAATCCAGAAATTGGTCTGGCAATTTCTCAGAGTTAAACATACACTTGAACTATGATCCAACAAAAGACAGTTTTATTTTTTCTTCTCAAATATGTATACTTTTTATTTCTTTTTTGTTTGTTTTCTTTGTGGTTTTTTAAATTTATTTTTTATTTTTTTATTTCAGCATATTATGGGGGTATAGATGTTTAGGCTACATATGTTGCCCTTACCGCCCCTCCCCCCCGAGTCCGAGTTTCAAGCATGTCCATCTCTCGGATGGTGCGCATTG
>RJWJ010012606.1:0-41710 GCA_004363605.1 Indri indri | reverse complement strand
TTAATGCTTTTCCCTCTTGAGAAAGTGTTCCAGGGATTGGGTTTCAGGCAGTGAAAGGTCCAAGTTGCCAGAATTAGCTCGAGGCCTTCGTGTGGTAGGACTGGGGGAAAAAGAGCACGAGAAGTAGCAGAGAGGCCCCCGGGAAGCAGGGGCCATTCCTGACACTCTCCAGGGCAAAGTGAATGAGAAATCCAGCACTTAGGAAAACCTAAATGCTCAGGGAGAAAAATACAACCCGTTGGAGAAAAGACAGTGTTCACATTCCAGGGGGAACTTAGACTTTCCGGAAGCATTATGGAGGACCTACTGTGCATTCCACATTGTTTGCATTTACCCTTCACAAACCCTCCACTTCAGACGTAACCCTGAAGTCAGCTAGCCCCACGTGGCTCCTCTGTTGTAACTGAGGTCAACGTCGATGCAGAACACAACCTCTTGCATCAAAAGCGTTAGTGAGCTACACAGGTTTTGCTGAAGATCCCACAGGGCAAAAGGAGGAGGATGTTTACATCACACGCTCACAAAGAAATGATCTAAATTCCTCATCAGGCAAGTGCACTCTCTTAAACTGGGCTTCTTCCTGCCCTACCACCTGCGAAAGGTGTTCTCCATCCTCTGCCCATGTGGTGCCTACCTTCTTGTCCCTTGCTCCTGCATTTTCTCTGATGGAACCTCGGATGACTCCTCCTGTATTATATAGTGTGCTTCACCCGTTTCCTAAATCCTCTTCCAAGTGTGTGCACCTGTGCCCATCACAGTGGTCGGCCAACCTGTCCTTACCATGATACTCCCCACTCTACCTTTTTAGGATTGGTGGGTGTGGGGAGGCAGAAAGGGACATGCTTGTCTCTTGTCAATCTGTGTAAGCTAAGGCCAAGAAAAGGGAGCCAATTCTCTTACTGTTACTGAGTAATAAGTTTCCAAATTCAGACATTCTAGTATCTTTAACTTCCAGATCAGCCTGCCTCCCTCAAAGCTCTGTGAAGTTAAGCAGCAATTATGATCCTGGAAAAGGAATTAGAGAATAAGGGGTATGGTATAAAAATCCAAGAGCAGTTAAGACATCAACGATACCAGGTCTAGATGGGGAGTCATATGTCAGCACTTGTACACAGTGTCTAGAATTCTCCTTATAATTCCCAAGCACATTGGGTTTTGTGCCTTGTCTTCGATACGTCGAGTGACAGACAGCTTACTATCTCCTGAGACAACCTATTCCGTTGTTGAACGGCTCTGGGAAATTTTTTCTCTCCATGGAGCCAAATTTTCCTTTCCTTCAACTTTCACCAACCATTGCTAATTCTTTCTTCTAGATCTATACGGAGTAAGTCAGACACCTTTTGATATGACGTCTTTCTAATATTTGACGGCAGATAAGTGTGTTACCTCATTCAGAAGCTTCTCAGCATCCTTCCAGGTAGAGGTATTTTTCACGCCCACTTTACAGCTGGGAAACTGGTCTGCCCGAGGTAGAGAACATGTGTAAAGTTAGGGTGTCTCAGAGGCTGGGCTTGCACCCAAGATGGGAACCTTTGGGTCTCACAGTGAAAGACGGGTTGAATGAATTCTTAATTCATTATTGTAACTGGGCTCTATCTACTTTATTAGCTCTTCTAGACGTCAGCAAAACTGATGCATAAAATGACACTAAATGTATATTAAGAGCATTCAAATGAAAAGGAAAAGAAAAAGAAAGGAAATAAAATGAAAGAAGAGAAGCAGAGAAAGAGAAATTCCAGGAGATAGATAATGAAGAGGAAGAGGAGGGAGAAAGGAAGAAAAGATTAAGATGCCAATGACTCAAAGACAGTAGCCACCTCTGATGCTGTTGGAAGCCCGTCGCCAGGGCTAGGGGATGCAGGAATGGGGTTTCTGTATCAAGGTCAAGAAAAGACAAAAAGCTTTCGGCTTGCGGGCTCTGAATATCATCAACTTACAAGAGAATTTACAATCCGCTTTTTTTTTTTTTCTGACAAGTAGGATATACTTGCATTTGATCTTGATGAATGTTTTAAGTACATGGGTATTATTTTTCTCTAAAACAGGGTCTCAGTATTAGGTCCACAAAATAAACTTCTAAGTTAAAGGGGTTTTTTTTGTTTTTTTTTGTTTTTTTTGAGACAGAATCTGGCTCTGTTGCCCTGGCTAGAGTGCCGTGGCATCAGCCTAGCTCACAGCAACCTCGAACTCCTGGGCTCAAGCAATCCTCCTGCCTCAGCCTCCCGAGTAGCTGGGACTACAGGCATGCGCCACCATGCCCGGCTAATTTTTTCTATATATATATTTTTAGTTGTCCAGATAATTTCTTTCTATTTTAGTAGAGACAGGGTCTCACTCTTGCTCAGGCTGGTCTCAAACTCCTGACCTTGAGCGATCCACCCACCTCGGCCTCCCAGAGTGCTAGGATTACAGGCGTGAGCCACCGCGCCCGGCAGTTAGAGAGGTTTTTGAACCCCCTGAAATTACATATAAAATATTGTATGAATGTTCAATTATCTTTCTGCACATTCTCAAATTCTTATTGGTACTATGACTTTACAAGGCTCCCAGGATGGATGTACAGCTGCCAGGATAGAGGGACCCCAAAATTTGGAAGAACAAACCCTGGATCTCAGACTTCAGTCAGCCACTCATGAGTTGACGGGCTCTGGCAAGCCATTTCCTCTCTTGTAGGAGCAGGACATGAGCTAGGACCACTAAAAACTAAAACTGCATGAGGCACTGTTTGGAGAGTCACTGAGAGCGGCTCCCAATGTCCCTGCCACCAGCCTCGACAAGGACATTTGGTTGCATGAGGGTTGTATGTGTGTATGTGACCCTACAGTCATGCCATGGCTGGTGAAAGTGGGGCATATTGGGTCCTTTCTCAGTGGGAGTTAGAACGGAATGCAGAGGTGGTCAGTCTCTGCTAGTGGGATAAACTAAGCAGATGGAGAGGTGAGAGCCGTGGATGAGCCTTGTGCAGGCGTGTAAACGTGGAGGGCAAAGGCGCAGATTTTAGGAGTGGAAGAGAAGAACACGGATATGACAAGAGGATCAGAGAGAGTATGTGGAAGTGTGTGCGCGTGCGAGAGAGAACATGTGTGTGGTATATGCATGCATGCATAGAAGAAAGCTCTTGAAAAATAACGCCAAAATAACAGCAATATCTCTGGCTGGTGAGATTGAGTGCTTTTTGTTCTCTTCTTCCTATTTCTCTGTATTGCCAGATTTTTTTTTTTTTTTTTACAGCAGGCACACATTAATTTTACAATCAGCAAAAATGATGAATCTATTTCCATTTGGAGAAAATTTTCTTTCAAAGGAACGCATCTGGGGACACTAGCGTTTTTCCCCGTGCAAAGCCCGAGGGAGAGATGCAGCCAGGGCTCAGTCCTTTGTAGTAAATATCTCCAGACCACACTAAATCCAATCTTCTCATTTGGGGTTATTTGCTTTCCGGACGGCAAGGCTGTGATGGGTCCCAGATTCAGCACTCGTGGCATCTCAATCAGCTGTGTTTAGATGCCGCTGTGACACAAGATTATGACGTTTTGATGGGATTAGGAGATAACTTTGCTTTAATCTATAAAGCCCTGGAAGCTCTGGGATCTGATTACCCCGGCAATTCCCTTCCTTGGCCCTAGCAATTAAGATTAGCCAGAATGCTCCTGGTAACCATCCCCATATTGAAAACTCAGGAAATCAGAAATGGGTGGTTTTGTTTGGAGTTGTTTTTTCTGGTTTGGTTCTCCCTTTTCCTTTTCGGCTGAAGGCTCTGGGCTCTCTCTCTAAGGCTCTTGTCTTCAGATCCTAGTGGGCTGCCTGTTTGACTTCCTTCTTTCTCCGTTTTCTGAAGAAGCCATCTTTTTGGATGACTTCCTCTTGTTCTTGTTTAATCGGGGAAGGTTTGCTTCTGTTTAATTTAATCGGCTGTACTTAGGTTGGGTACCACTTGTCTCAGTGGCAATGAGTGGATTTTTAAATCTGTCCAAGAAATGATAGAGCTTAGACTTACAAAGACTTTAATGAAACTCTGTCTGCCTAAGGAAGTTTGGTTGGTCCACCATAACCACACTGGCCCCAGATTCTATTTTCCAGAGAGATCTGCTTCCAGAACCTTTAAACTGGAGGAATTTATAGTTCTGTGGTCAAAACATTGTTGAGTTTGATTCTGGTTCTATTTCCACTAAAACACAGTTGCATGAATACAATGCAAGAAAACAACCTAGGGTGTTAGAAGGTTCGAGTTTAATCTTCTACCATTTAAGTCAGGTGTATGTAAGAGGCAATAGATCAGGATGCTACATATTCTAGTTTGCTCTTCCAGTCCAGCTCTCCACCCGAATTTCTGCCCTAGAACGCTGACCTGTATGGTCGATATCAACAGGCCTCCTTGCCTTGAGGATTCCAGATAGGTTTTGACCATTGGGAGGTATTCGCTGGAAATTGGGAGGAGGAGGAAGAGAGACATGGGGTATTTATGCCCTCAGTTCTCTCTGTGCTGGGTCTGGGATTGGCAATGACTGTCCTTCCATGGAGGCCCCACGTCTTGTCTGGAGGCCCCTTCCTGCGGCTCAAGTTCTCTCCAGGTTCTGGCGATTTCTCCCTCCCTCTGCTAACCTCTCCAGGCCTAGAGTAGGTAACACTCTGAGGTTATTGCCAACCACAGGTTGTTTCCCTAGCCTTATTCATTTCCTTGAACCTTGCCCACATTTTTGCAAACACCCTGCTAATTACATTTTCTTCCATTCCTCTTGTTGAGTGAGCCTTCCCTGTCCTACCAGGACCCTGCACGATGCTAGCATTGTGGTTGACAGCTTGGTTTCTGCAGTCAGGAGACCTTTAAACCCGGGGGCTCCGTTCCTTCCTTGATACAAGAACTTGGCAAGTGATGTCACATTCCCAAATCTCAATCCCTTCATCTATAAAATAAGCTGCCACATAACACCCAGCTCCCAGGAGGGTCAGGTTGGTTAAGTGGAGGACGAGGTGATAGCATACAGCACATAGAAGTCACTCAACAAACGTCAGTTTCTCCTCCTCATTATAGGACATCCTGGTTTTGCTCAGGGCCTGAAGGGTTTCCCAGGATTTGAGGCTTTTTAGTGCTAAAACTGAGAAAGTGCCAGGCAAACTGGGACAAGTTAGTCCCCTTAGCTCTGGCATCTGAGCAACACGGGTTCGAATCCTAGCTCTGCTGCTCAGCAAATGTGCGCCTTTGGACAAGTCACTTCAACTCTGTGCGCTTCGGTTTCATCTTCTTTAACACAGGGACCATGAACCAGCCGCCTCCCCGGGCTGGTGTGAGGATTGAACGAGATGATGCACAGAAAACACGTAGCCATGTGTCTGGCACATTAGAACGTGCTCGATCCACGTTGAATGGGGCTTTCTTCTTCGTGTAAATGAGACTTGTTTAAAACACAGCCCCTGAGAGGTGAGGTTCTTCCTGGAGGGAAAGTGAGGCAGGCGCTCGCCCTCCGTGTGGGTCCTGGGGGGATGCCGGGCAGGTGGTGCTCAGATGCACAGGGAGGGCCAGCTACACGTGGCTGTCAGCTGCTTGCAGGCAGAGAGACCGGGGCGAACGGGGCTCAGATGCTGAAAGAGGCAGCCCGTCCAGGAGCGTCTGATCGCCAAATTTCACCACCAAGGGAGGAAAGCCAGGGGGTGCGGGTGACGTGATAAGAGGGCTCTGAGGAGCGTTCATTCCGGAGCTTTCAAAGTTCACCCCTTCCTCCTACAGGAACCAAACTTTAATAACCACAGCCAGGGAGTGAAAGAGAAAGAAACCAGACGAGCGAACCGTTCCCCCTTAAAACAGGTCACGTTGTGTTCAGAGGGAGGCTTTGAAATTGTACATGTGTGACCACAGCAGAGAGGCGTGGGGGCCCCTCTGATCCTGCCTGAGGGTAAGCCAGAAAAAAGAGGAGAAATGAAAGGGAGGAAGAAAAGGGAAAAACCAAAGGAGAAAATGAGGGACTGGGACAGACAACCAGGGCGAAGACAAGAGAGGGAAAAAAACCATTATCCTTTGCATACATAGGACACAGAAATGAGCCAACCACAGACGCCTGTCTTCAAGAAAGTCATGCTCTTTTTGAGCTTCTTGAGGACGGGGAAGGTGCAGGATGGTTTTTTGCCATCGTTGCTGTGTGTCCTCATATTTGATCCTCATAGCCAGCTTCCAACATTAGAAACGAGGACTCTGAGGCTCAGAGAGTCTAAGGAACTCATCCAAGGACACACAGCCCATAAGCAGCAAAGTCAGAATTGGGACCCAGCAGTGATGTCTAATAATGTCAGAAATGTGACGACCAGCCTTGCCATCCAGGATGATACAAAGGCAAAAGGGAAGGATGGATAAAACAGTGTGGGGATACCAAGGAGGGAAAATACAAAATGCACAGCCTAAGGCAAGGTTTCTCAACCTCTGCACTGTAGACATTCTGGCAGGATAGTGGTTTGCTGTGGGGGCAAAGGCTGTCCTATGGGGCCTTGGATGTTTAGCAGCATCCCTGGCCACTAGATGCCAGTGGCACCTCCTCCCCGCATTGTGACAACCAGAAATGTCTCCAGACATTGCCAAACATCTCCTGGGGGCAAAGTCACCCCCTGTTGAGAATCACTGATGTAGAGGAAGGCATAAAAAATAGTAATCATTAATACTAAGAACTGAGAGCCAATTAAATACCTTGTGAAAGACAACTAATCTCATTTATTAATATCTCATTTAACCCCCTACGAGAGCCCTACGAGGCAAGTTTTACGACATCCATTTTAGAGATGGGGCATCTGTGTTAGTCCGTTTTGCATTGCTATAAAGGAACACCCGAGGCTGGGTAGTTTATAAAGAAAAGAGGTTTATTTGGCTCACAGTTCTGCAGACTGTGCAAGAAGCATCGCACCAGCATCTGCTTCTGGTGAGGGCTTCTGGAAGCTTCCAATCAAGGTGGAAGGTGAAAGGGGAGTAGGTGTGTCACAGGGCAAGAGAGGGAGCGAGAGAGAGAGGAGGTGGTGCCAGCCTCTTTGAAACAACCAGCTCTCGCGTGAACTAATACAGTGACAACCCACTCGTGACCCTGGAGAGGGTACCCGGCCATTCCTGAGGGATGTGCCCCCATGATCCACACACCTCCCACCAGGCCCCACCTCTGGCATGTGAGATTTGGAGGGGCCAAACATGCAAACCAGAGAGCTTAAGTGACCTGCCCAAGCTCACACAGCTGGTTAAGAGACAGAGCTGGGATTTAAACCCAAGTCTATATTCTTTTCCCCAGTGCTGTTCAGAGAGGGATGGGAAGGGGTAAGCCAAGCAGAGAGACGGAGCACTGAAATGTAAGACAGTCAATACAGGTGCTGGAAATGCAAGGGAAGACCCACCATGTGGCCTGGTGACATTATTCCATTGCCGGGACTGAGTCTCTTCAAGGTGCCATGCCCCAGGCAGCCCCCCAGTCCTCCCCTCTGCCCCCAACCCACCGCTTCCTCTGTGAGTGCCCTGCACTTGAGTCCACCTCGACTCTCCGTCTCTCCTATCTCATAAGGAGACACGACATCTTCCAAATGCTCTGTGATTTATGGAGAACAGCCACTTCCCTTGGCCATCCATCTCTCTTCACAGGGACACATATGCCGGGGAGCATCTATCCCAGAAATGACCCACATTCGTTTTCTGCCAGGACCCAGTAGGCTGGGGAATTCAAGAAATGCCCCTAAATTACAAACGAGTGGGAGGGGGGACCTTCCTCTAGAAACCTTTTCCCAAGCCTGAGCCTCGCTATAAATCACCCTGCAAGCATCACACACTGCTGTAAACCGCAGATGTGTGGGGATCTGCGAGGTGAACATCCGCCGCCGGCAGGAGAGAAAGCAACGTTGACCAAGAACTTGGAGGGGTGGTTATTTGAGGAACTCACTCTGACCTTCTCTACTTCCGACAGCCTTTCCCTTGACATTGCATGGCTGATACCTTTAGAGCAAAGAAGCAAAGTTCTCTCAAAGATTTTTTTTTTTTTGAATTTTGCAATCACCCACCTCACCTTTCCAATCCTTGCAAAATAGCGTTAGCATTTGTTCTTAATCTTCCAGGGGGTGAAGGTTCCCTTTGAAAATCTGATGAAAGCTACGGACTCCTCCCTTCATTAAATAAATGATTGTTTGCTTGTGTTAAAGGTTTCGAAAATGGTTAAGACTGGTTTATGGCGGTTTTTTTAGGAAGATAAAGGGGTTTTTCTCCCTGTCTTATAAAAAAGCATTCTTTAATGTATTGGGTTTTTTTTTTAACATTTATTGATGTATAATGTACATACAGAAAATGCCACAAATCATAAGTGTTCAGCTTAATGAATTTTCACAAACTGAACAAACCAGTGCAACCAGCACTCAGATCAAGAAAGAGCATTACTGCATCTGGAATCTTCCAGAAGCTTCCTTACAATCCCTTCCAGTCTTGCCTGGTTTTGTTCTTTATATAAATGGAATCCTATAGCATGTTTCTTTTGTGTGTAGCTCCTTTCACTTAATGTTACATTTGTGAGATTGATCTATGGCATCGTGTATAGTTACAGTTTGTTTACTCTTATCAGCATAGAGTTTTGCATTGTGAGAATATCCCACAAGTTACTTTCATGCTACTGTTACAAGGAATTGGGGATGTATTCATGTCTACAGAAGTGTATTGAGATTATGTTCTTTAGAGTTATCATTTTAACCTTCCCTATGCATAAGTGTGTTTCACTATCCCATTTATGGTAGGAATGCATAGTAAATTCTTACTGTAAAAAAAATACATATTTCAGGGAAAAAACAAGCAATGAAAGTTCTCTCTGCTTCCTTTTCTTCTCCCTCCCAACTCATCTTACTTGCCTCCACTGTTACTGGTTTACTGAGCATCCTTCCAGACACTATCTCTGTGCATGCATACAATGATATATGCAATGTTCAGTGATATGCTTACATTTGTTTTTTACATGAATGCAATTGTTCTGCAATTTTTTTCCATGTATTAATATGTCCTGCAGATCCTTCCATAGGACATCCTCACTACTTTAAACTGCCGAGTATTCTTCCATTGCATGGATATGCCATGATTTATTCAACCAGTCTCCTGCTGGTGGGTATTTAGGCTGGCTCCAGTTTTCTGCTGTTGCAAACAGAGTGACAATGAACATCCTTTTATGTTCTTCTTTATGAGCATTTGCAACAATTTCTCTTGGAGAGAAATGGAGAGGCGGAATTGCTGGGTGTACACATTCGCCATTAAGAGGTTTTTATGAGGTCAGATGGATTGTCCACGCCACTGTGAATTCTGGGCAGAGCCTGAAACTTATGTGAAGGCATTCGGCAGAATGAGCAAAATCCACTTAGGTTTTCAAAGACTAGACCGATGCCTGGAATTGGGAAGAACAGAAGAGGAAGCTCACTTAGACTTCCCTCAGTGACAGTTTGCCAGGACCTGAGTCCCTTAGGATGCTGATACTTTCCTGAGATTCCTTAATGGGAAGGAATTACTGTTAGCCTCTGTAGTAAGGCTGGTTGGAAATGGGATATCTGAGACACAAAGGACAGCTGTTTGGGGATAACTGGAATCGTCGTGATAATAACACAGCAAGCACTCATTGATTACTCACTGTGTCAAGCACTGTGCACGGATGGCCTAATTCTCACCTTACTCCAACGGGGAGAGTATTATAGCTGCACAAACTGAGACTCAGATAAAGTCACCTGCCCAGCGTCACACTTATCCTCGATGTTCATTAATTGCTGGGGGATAATACCATTGAGCAAGCTTGGCATGGGCTTTGCACCCGGGAAGCTCGCTGTCTGCACATGGAAACAGACCAGCCACCAGCTGACTACAGTGCAGCTGCGCTGGCCAGGGCAGTGTGCCCCACTGGCTACTCAGGGAGGCTGCCATAGAAGATGATTTGGAGACACAGGGAACCTAAAAACACTCCTATGAAGATAAAAACCCTCTGGCTCTCTGGTCCCTCCATGCTGTATCCAGTGCTGACACCCTAGCCAGGAAAAGGTAAATGACAAAGCTAGTTAACACTAACAGCACGTAGCAGGGGCCAACTCCTTGCCAACCACTTCCCCCCCCCCATTCATCCTCACAACAGGACTCTGAGGAAACTGAGGCTCACAGAGGAGAAGTGATTTGCCCAAAGGCCCCAGTTATTATAATAAGAGAGCAGAGCCAGGGTTTGAACCGGAGTCTGTGTCATTCTGCCGACCGGAACTTCTGAGCACACACCCCGCGCCTTCCTGCCCTCAGTCCCAATCTACCGTTCCTCAGTTGGAAATATTCCAGAGCCAAATCGATCTGGATGTTCTTAGGCAGTGGAGTCGGCTGAGAGTGGCTGTCTCTCTTTTGGTGGGAGTCCTACCTTACAGTCAGTCCCCTCACTTAACAAGTAAAAATATCAAGTCACAGCCGATCGCCCCAGGTCAGATGGGTGCAATACGACGCTCTCCTTTCCAATTGATGCCTGACTTTTCGATGTGGGAACAATTGATTATTACTGTTTTTGTTTCGATTTTTTAATTTTTCAAGTAGGCTAACCAGGCAATCGCTGACACTGCTCTGGCATCATGGGCCAAATTCTGCAGAGGTCTGATAAACCCACCCAGGGGCAGAAGATAAAGCTCTTCCAAATTGCCCAGATCCAGGCGAGCCCAGATTGGGCGCTTTGAAACAGAATTGGGGGTGGCGGTGGGGGGGGGGCACCCTTTCATTCCTGCCCTTTGGAGCCCTTCGAGACTAAACAGTTTAGGCCACATCTTGAAGAAAATTGCTTTATCCTTTCACCTTTAAGTGGATTCAGGCGCAATCAGTTGACTCAGGAGCGCGTCGAGGTCAGCGCACACACGCCGGGATGGGGTGGGGGGGCGGTTGTGGGCAGAGTCACAGGAAGATGGGCGGCGAATAAAATAAAGGAAGATGTAAAAGCAAGGGCGGTCGGTTTGTAACCTCTAACATCTGGTGCCAAACAGGAGTGTACAGGAGAAAGCGCTGGAACTGGGGACGGGGGAGTGGCGCAGAAGAGGGGGTAGGGCAGAGGAGACTTTCGGGTGACAAACAAGGCTGCCAGCCCCGCTCAGATGTCACAGGAGGAAGCGGAGGGGGGTGGGAGGAGGAAGAGAGAGGGAGGAAGAGGTCAAGTCTCTAATCCCCAAGGCTAGAGGACACTCAAATGCTTGCAGATGGGATGCAGAGGAGAGCAAACCGCATCTGGCTGCTGGGGGGCGAGTGGTGGGGGGCACAGCACAGAGAAAGCTGGCTTTACTACTCCTGGCAAAGCCCCCTGGACAAGGGCACCCCAACACCAGCAGGCTGGTGGGGAGGGGCCCCCAAATCAGAAGGGCTCCCCCTCCCCAGCTTCCTAGTCTGAGCTTCACCGCCCCTGGCTGCACATGATTTCGGGAGCACTCTCCCCTCTCTGTGACCAGGACTGGCACCCTGCACTTGCATCCTGAGAGAGTATACCTGGAAACAGACGGTTAGCTCCAAGCACAACGCTGGCCCCGTTCCTTCCCAAGTCAGCAGGAAAGGTGGGAAAGGTGTTCCATCCTGCTGTGGCCTGAGTAAGAACCAGACATTGACTCAGATGGCCAATTTCTAAACTGCTATCATTTGGGAGACTCTAGATTTGGATGTGTTCAGAAGCCTTTTGTGTTTCAGTTCCAGCAGCCACAGTCAAACCTCCTCACTGTTCCGCCAGCGCAAGGGAACAGAGTTTGCCTCTGTGCTCAATATATTGCTGCCGCTTCTCATTTTACCTTGTATCTTTCTTGTGAAGTTTTCAAGCCACCTCCCAGATGCTTTAGAGTCCAGAGACCAAACTTACATCGGCATCTGTTAGGATGTTTTCAGATTCAAGTAACAGAAAAGCCAGCTCCCCTCAGATTGAACCTTGAAGACATTTAATTTGGATATGTTTGGATGTCCATAGACAGATGGTTGGTTTCTGGGTTTGGGGAAGCCACTCAGATGGGCATCAAGGCAAGCTCTGCCCACCCATCCACTCCATGAAGCTCAACACATCTACTTCTCTTCCTGCTTCTCAACTCATGACTACAAGGTGGCGGCTGCAGCTCCAGGCATCACAACCTCAGCCAAAGGCTGAAAGTGTAGGAGAGAGGGGAGGCCTTTTCTAGAATCATTTTCTCCTTTGATCAATACAGAAGCAACATTTCCAGAGTCATCATAGCCTCCATCCACATCTTATTGATTAGAATTGGGTATAACAGGCCCATTTCTAGACAACAAGCCAAAGCATGAACAAAATCTGTTTGTAGGGTGTAAGGGGAATGGCGGTTGGGAGGCTAATCCTAGTGTCTGCCTCACCTGCCCACCCCTAAATCTTCGCTCATATGATGCTGGGCATACAGCGGGTAATCATTAAATGCCAAGATTCATTTTGCTGTCTCTACAGTCCTATAGCTCTAGAACCAAATAAGTAAATAGGAAATTTCCATCGAGAAACTCAGCTTTCTGGGATCCAGTCATCATTTAAGCACAGAGAGTGGTGAAATGACCAGGTATTGGAGTCATAGAGCCTGGATTCAAATCCCTGCCGTGCTGCACCTTAGCGATTGTGGCCCTGGGCAACCTGCTAAGACACTCTGAAAACCTCAGTTTTCTCATCTTACAATGGCAATAATTATACTCCCTACTTCCCAGGGTCGCTGGGATGGTTAAATAGGATGATGTGTCTAAGTACTTAGCGCAGTGCCTGGTACGTTGGAAGTGCTGAGCAAATGCCTGCCATACTTGCTATCATTCCCCAATGGTCACGTCCATTGTCCCATAGCCACGTCCTCCCCACACACACACACTGCACCACCAGGTCGACTCATCTCAGGAACTTTTTCCCACCCTGATTTTAATGGGTGTTTTCCCCTAACCCTAACCTCGGGAGCAGGGTGCACGAGGCAAGCTTTGCCTTCCCTTCACACCCCTGTCCTCACCCGTCCTAGGGATCAGGCTGATTTCTATCTGTTTAGATGGAAATCAGTGAAGAAAGCTCTCAGCGGTTTCTTTTATATTTATTTCTGGCCAGATCAAAGGTCCTGTCGGCAAGCCATCCTGATGTCTTGATTCCCATTTTTCTTAGCTAATTTTCTTTTTCCAGATGGTGTTCACTCCAAATAAGCTACTAAGAGGCCCTCTTGGTGGGAAGGGGGCAGTGGGGAGGGAGCCTGGGTGGGTAAAATTTAGTTATATCTTGCTATAAATAAGTGTGCAGAATTACACAGATGATCTCAATGGCCTGAGATCAGCCCAGTGGGATTCAAACAGCTCCCAAGGACACCCAGGAAAGACTGGATTAATAAAACACCAACAGTGATCATTTATTGGAAGGTGGTATTGCCTTGTGATTCAGGACCTAGGATCCGGAGTCAGGCATGATTTGAATATTGACTTTACCACTTCCTACCTGTGTAACCTTGGCAATATGACCTCACCTCTCTGTCACAGTTTCCACATCTATAAAATGGGAAGATTAGATAGGCTGATGCATATAAAGTGCTTAGAACAGTGCCCAGGACATGGTAAGTATTTGCTTATTAATACTTATTGAGCAGGCATTAGACATACATCATTGTGCTCAATCCTTCCCACCGTCTTTGCTGTCAACGTTGCCATGAATAGATTGAATCCATTTATAATTCACTTAGTAAGAGAGGAAATAGAGAAACATAGAAATCTGAAGAACTTGGCTACGGCTGGTAAGTAGCAGAACCGGACTTTATAACCAGGTTTGCGTGAGTCCAAGACCAAGCTCTTGGCACTCTGCCTCACCTGGTTAAGTAGGACCAGCTAGGTCCATGCGATAACCAGCAGGCTGCCATCTATTTCCTGAGGGCAGGTAGAGCCAGGCTCACCTTTCCTGCTTACCTTTGAAGGGGGTTACCCCAATCAAGCAAATGAGTTGCTTGAAGCACGTCATGGCAAAGGGAGATGAATCACTCCCTGCCCTTCATCTCTGGCTCCCTGGTGATGTTTGTGGGCAAGCTCTGGGCCTGTGTAAACACGAAGTCGGTCGGGCCACAAGCCAAGCCTGCAGGTAGCACAAGGAGTGACTAACAGCAGTCAGTGAAAGTTTTGGACAACGTATGAGTTCAGGAAAACTTCACCTACAAACTGGTTATACCACCTTGGTTAGAACAAGCACCCACCACCTCCACAGCTCATGGAAGTTCTAGAGTTGATATCTAGGAAAATACTAAGGCTCCTGCAGCCTTAAGAAGAAGGGGCTCTGGTGCATTTAAATGTCCCTTGATGTCAAAATACAGCCCCAGAGACATGTTCGCCACTGTACTTCAAAACCCTTCCAGACGTATCCGTCATCACTCCCCTCGTTCGGTCAAAGTAGGCCTTTGAAGATTTCTTTGAGAGTTTAAAATCTTGAAGAGCCTCAGGGTTCTCTCTGTTCATCAAAGACATTCGTCAGAACTGGACAGGACAGGGCAGTGGTGGAACGGCTTGGACTGCCTTCCCACATACCCAGAAAAAGGGCTTTGTTTTTTTTCTTTCCCTAATTTCTGATAGGAGCATGTTCCCTGATTCACTTTTTTCCTCTTAAAAGCTTGCTCTGCCGCCTTCCCTGTGTTCCCATGGAAATAGTAGCAGTGAACAGTTATTGAGCAATTCCTACGAGCTAACAATAGTGCTAAGCCCTTTACTCTCTCACAACATACCTGTGAGTAGATACTACTGGACAATTGTGCCCATTTTACAGATCAGGAAACCAAGGCACTTGCCCAATGTCAACCCAGTGCATAAATGGAGGCGCTAGGTTTAGAATCAATGTCTATCTTGAAAGCCCGTATTCCTAGCCTCCACTGTCTTGTCTCCCATAACTTTATTCAGCTCTGTAAGTGTCTAACACAATATATTATAATTTTTCCTATTACAAGTGTGTGTTTTGTTTGGTAACAGTCAAGTTTATCCTAACAACTATTTATTAAATAAGCACCTATATGTGTCAGGTCCTGTGCAGATGGATTTATATGCATTTTCTCTAATCCTGTGGATGGTCCTGTGAGGTGAGCGTCCGCTGCTCCATTACACAGATGAGCAAACAAGTTCAGGGAGGTTAAAGGCATGGCCCCAGGCCAGGGAACCGGGGAGTGGTAGAGCCAGTTTTTGGAATCAAGTATGATCTGTCCAAAGCCCACGTGCTTTGTTCTGTGCCTTAGCAACTCCCACTAGTCGCCAGTTTATCAAGGGCTGGGCTGGTATTTTATGTTCTTAGTGTCTCCGGAACACACACAGTATCTCACTATGAACTGGGTGAACTGAAAAAATAAAATTAACAAAAAGGTAGAATCCAGGGGCCAAGCCAGTTAGCCCAGTGTTCTGCCCAGTGTAGACTTAAGATTTACAAGCTGGTACAAAAACAATGGAAAAAAAGGTATGTTTCTTTTTTAATGGATTGACTAAAGAAAATTGAAAATAAGAAAGAGTAGTTGTGTCCAGATCTTATACCTAAGATGATTAACTCCTGGGTATATATTGGAGCCCAGCAAGTACCTGCTGAACGAATACACTCATTTACTAGAGTGACACTCAGATGTCTAACAGGCATCTCACACTTACTATTTCCACCCTAAACTGCATAACCCCTCCCGCCATCTTCCCCATCTCCATAAATGGAAACTCCATCCTTTCGTCATCTTCGACTCCTCTTCCTCTCACACCCCACGTTAATCCAGCAGCAAACCCTATCTGCCCTACTTTCAGAGCGTCTCCTGAAACCCGACAACTTCTCACGTCTCCCACTGCTACTGCCCTGGTCCAAGCCACCGTCCCCTCTCACCTGGGATGTGGCAACAGTCTCCTCGCTGATCATTCTGTGGCGTCTCTCCTCCCCATCCACTTCATTCTCCATCTAGCAGCCCGAGGGATCCTGTTAAATCCTGAGTCAGACCCCATCACTCTTCTGCTCAAAACGAGTAGCACATTTGCACCTCACGGCCTTTACACTACAGCCCCCTCTGCTTAGAATTCTCTGCCTACAGAATTCAGCAAGGCTTGGTCCCTCCTTTCCTCCCTTCGGGACACTGCTCTGCCATCTGTGTCACCTGCTTCCTGAGCCTTCTCTGACTATCTTTAGAAAATAGAACCCTCTCACAAATACACAGTTTGATAGAAGATACGCGTGCTAACATTTCATAGCAGAGTAGGGCAACTATAGTCGGAAACAATGTATTAATATTATATATTTCAAGGTGGCTAGAAGAGAGGAAATGTTCCCAACACATAGAAATCGTAAATACTCAAAGTAATAGACATGCTAAATACCCTGACTCGATCATGACACATTCTATGCATGCAACAAATACATGTATCCCATAAATAGGTAATATATTAAGTATCAATAAAAAAAATAGAACTCTCTTCATTTCCCCAGTACACAGCCTCTTCTATCTCCCCTAACCTGTTTTATTTTTCTCTGCAGCCATGTTCTATATATATCTCTATAACGCCTATGATGTGACTAGCATGTAAGCTTCACAAGGGCAGGAAGTGTGTCTGTCCCAACTGAATCCTAAGCACTCAGAACAAGGCCTGGCAAGGAGTGAATGTTGAACAAATGAATGGTTTCTTTTTACTCTTTGGAATGCGTAGGGACCAGTCCAGACCAGTACGCTATTACCTAGACCAAGGTTGTCCCATGGAACTTTCTGTGATGATAGACACGTTCTACATCAATGCTATTCAATGCAATACAGTAGCCACCAGCCACATGTGACTACAGAGCTCTTGCAATGTGGCTAGTGCAACTGATGAACTGTATATTTTTTTAACTTCATAGACTGTACTTTTTAGAGCAGTTTTTAAGTTTACAGAAAAACTGAGCAGAAAGTACAGAGAAGGGATTCTATCCTTAATTTCATTTCATTTGAGTTCATTTTAAATAGCCAGACGTGGCTAGTGGCTACCATATTGGACAGGGAAGACTTAGGGAACTCAGGCTGCTGTCTCCCGTGCCGTACTCGCCACCCTGGTCTGCCTCAGCCCCAGGGGGGATGCCCTGGACAGCCCCCCGTGGACAGCCTGCGAGGGTTTTCCTCCGAAGGATTCACCAACAACCCGCTGGTGGCATCAGCCCTCCAAGCAGAGAAATTTGCAGACCAAATGTTAGGAGAGGAGGAAGCAGACGGCGCGGCAAAGAGAAACCTCACCGAAGACATGCCAATTGCTCAAAGAGACGCCTCCTCGCCACCTCGTGTACTTGTGAGCCTTCCGGGAATCAGCCACTCCGGGCCCCTGTGACCCACCTCCACCGTCCTCGCCCACCCCCACTTCTCCTCCGCTCTTTCCCTCATCTCTCCCCATGGCCTTGGGGCCCAAAATTTCCTTCTGCTTCATGGGCCGGCCAAGGGCTACCTTGGGCCTTTTTACTTATTCTTCTCTTCCCAAGCCTGGCCTGATTATTTTAGGTCTGTAATCTGGCTTTTGGTTTCCATAACAACCAGTAAAGCAAACAGCCCTAAACACAACAAAGATTTCTCTTTCTCTCTCTCTCTCTTCCCCCCTTTTCTTCATACATACATGTATATGTCTAGTATGTATATGTGTATATATATTGATTTAAGAGTAAAGTGCAAGAAGAGGAGGAGAAATGGAGTCTGAAATTAAAAAAATAAATAAATAAACCCGGACAACAGATAGAGATCATTCTAGAGAGTAGCAAAAGGGACACGGAGCTGCCTGTAATTAGCGGCCACCACATTGCAAAACAAAATCAGACTTTGCAGCTTTGTTGCCATAGAAATGGGGCCCAAGACCCATCAGGCCGTCTTCCTAAAGTGATTCCTTCCCTGACCATGCCCACATCAAAGAGAGCCTCCCCGAGTCCCTCTGCGGTGTGGACAGCGCACAGGGCCCCGCCGTGCCCCCGAAAGAGGCAGGCGAGGGGAGGAGAATGGGCCCAGTAGGAAAAAGTCAGAAGTGTCTCAATCCAGACGTGCTGGCTTCTCAGGAGACACAGCAGCGAGGGATTCGGCCAAGTAAGATCTTAGGGACTCGCCATCCCGCAGATGTGCACATTGGTCACTGGAGGCGGTCCATGGTCACTTTATTTATTTATTTATTTATTTACATTTGTTTTTGTTCTTTTTTCTCTACACATTAAAAACAAGTTTCCAATAATGCTATTCTTAGAGTTTTACTTCCTGTTTTTTGCCCATTTAATATTAGAAAGTAAACACTGCCACATGTGACTTTTTTTTTTTTTTTTTTTTTTTGCATTAATGGTGTCTATCAATGGGGATCCAGGCTGGACACAGACAGCAAGCTACTTATTTTAAGAGAGAGAATGTAAGGTAAGGAATTGCTAACCAGATAGTAGAGAAGAATCTTATGTATCTTGTTAGGTTATTTTTACTATTTCTCATTACTATTATTAGTTCATTGACTGTCGCCCCAGAATTTCCTAACTCGCCATCAGTAGGACAGAGGAAAAGCTTTCTCTCCCACTTGAGTCCTGCTCCATGATGACTAATCAATCACAGCAAACTAAAAAGACAGAAAGGCATAATGAGCTATCGCCAAGGTACCAACTTGAGAAGCAGGGTCCACGCTTATGATGGGGGAACAAAGGGAAAATGTTGCTATCACTAAACTTGGTTTGGAAGCCTAAGGGTGGGCAGAGCCCAGCTGAGACCCAGACTTCAGAAGATGGGTTCTACCTGGCTGATGCTGAAATCTTTGAGGACGCCCAGGGAGGTTGGGTCTGCTAGAGTGGAAAACTGCAGCGTGGACTCAGGAGCTGCTACTAAATTCATCATCCTACTAGGGTGAGTCTCCCAGCAACAGCAAGCAACCAGGAAGGAGCAAGACTTCTTTTCCTCCAGCCTTCTAGTTGCTTTTTATTTCCAATCACTTTTGACACCTGCCTACTGGTACAACTTTTCACAGAAAAGTAGGTGTGGTGCACGGTCCCAGCATCACAAAGCCAGGAATAGAAGGACAGGCTTGAAGATGAAGAGGTAATAGCTTAACAACCAGGCTTCTCATTATTAAGCAAAAGTTATATACTTCAACCAGTCCCTCATATTAGACATGTAGGTTGTCTCTAACTTTTTGTTATAAATTATCAGTAGTGCATCTCTTCCATCTGTAACAGGTTATTTCTTTGTTATGCATTCCCTAAAGTGGAATGAATTTGCTGAACACTGTGGGCATTTTTAAGGTTCTTGATACCTATGGCCAACGTGTTTCCTGTAAAACTCTAACAATTTCAGTTCTATCAGTATGTATTCTAAATTTAAATCCATAATTGTGAAATTTCTTTGTTTCCATTCGTTGATATAGTCCTCTCGGATCCCCCAGACTCACTGCCTTGGTCTTTCTCTGCTTTTTGCCAGCCCACAATAAACATTTCTATTCTCTGAATCACCATAATAGACTCTCACTCTCATTCATCTGCCTATCACTCATCCTCTCTGGTTCTACCTTTCTTGTTTCTCTAACTAGTTAGCCAAGCACGTTGCTTAAGAGAGAGAGTTCTGGGGAAGACTGCCAACTTCCACACTGGATTTCAACATTTACTGGCCGTGTGACTGTAGGCAAGTAACCGAGTCTCTCTAAGCCCCAGTTTCCCTGTCAACATAATGGCAAAAATAATACCATGTACTCGAGAGGACTGTGAAGCTCAAATATGATAACGCAAGGAACCTAGGATATAGCATGAGTTCAATGACTGATACCTATTGCTGTTCTGGTTATCGATATTATTAGATGATAAGCTCATTGAGGGCAGAAATCATGTCTTAGAATTCTTTTCTGTTTTTCCACCTTAGCAATTTTTTATTAGGGTTGAAGAAATAGATACCCAGATAAAAGTTAGCTTAAGCAAAGGGGGGTCTTATCATAAAAACTGGGGGAATCTCAACAAACCCGGTCCCAAGAAGCAGAATCTAGTTGTAGGGGACCTTCGCTCCCTCTGTTTTGGGACATGTCGTCGCTCACCTCCACTGTATCTTACCTTGATTTCTCTTCTCTTGACCACCAGCTTCCTGTACAGACACTAGCTCCTTTTACCACATATCAGACATCGTGGGGCACTGGATCAATCTCTGCGTGACCTTACGGCTCTTTGTCCTTAGTCCTTTGTGTCTTGGATTAATCCACGAAAATAAAAAAAATTTGACTGACTCAAGATTTACCCAATCAGATAAGACCAGGGATCACCTGGCACAATCATGGCTGACTCGGTTTACTGCTTCAGCAAGTACGGGAAGACAGCTTTTAGGGGTGTTAACTGACATGACTGCTTCTGTCATGCCTCACCCAGAAGACTGAAGGAACCAACCCAGCTAGATCGCCTGGGAGTAACTAAAAACAAAAAGGAGCAGCGGTTCTCAACAAACAACACACAGCTGTTGAGACAGCTGGCTTACAGACCCAGTGGCAGGCCTTTCTGTGGCTCCTGGAAGCAGGACCACCTGCCTGTGTTCCTCAGCAACAGGACCAGTGGCAGAGGCCAGATACTTATTGTCTAGGAAGTGCCTCTCGTAGCTGCATCAAAATAGGGACAGAATCTTGTTTTCCTGCTGTGGTTGGGAAAATCCCAGGGAAGATACCTCATTGGTCCTTTTGGATCACGTGTCCAAGGCTGGACCAATCACCCAGGCCAAGAGGGTGGGAACCAGGATGGGCGGCCTCCATTCAAACCCTATGTTTAGAGAGGGAGCAGGGACAATTCATCAAAAGGGAGGAGGTGACAGTGCCACCAGGGCAGACACTGGCTGTCCCCTGCAGAAGACCTCCTGTGTCTGTTCCCTGTTGCCATTGGGCACCATCTTCTGCAGCTACCAGCATTCATCCACCTGCTTTGGCCTTCACTGCCAAATTCTAAGGGCATTTCTGATACTCTGGGGCAGCAACTAAGATTCTTAAAGGTGGCTGCTTGTATCATTTAGCGTAAGATCAACCAGGCTGCAGTAACCATTTGAGGCTTCCCAGAGGAGGAGGGAGGACCACTGCTAAAGAAACTCTGCCTTCCCCAGGCAAGTGAAAATATCAACTCTGCTCCTCTCAAGGCATCTTAATCAACATGAGGTGGTAAACACATTTTGAAGTCAGATCCAAATTTGAATCTCCTTGTGCTGCTAGTTTTTAGCTGTGTGAACGTGAACAAGTTACTTTTCTCTGTGGCTCAGTCTTTCCATCTTTAAAATGGGTGTCATGGTGCCTACTCTGACAGGTGCCATGGGTTGATGTGAAGGAATTAAATTAGTTAATGGATGGGAATGTGTGTTACAAAGACTTGCACATATCTTGGTGGTTACTATTGTTGTTGTTGTCACCTTTGGTGATAAGTCATAAAGATGCACATTTTCTGATGTGGAATTCGGGGGTACCCCAGGAGTGAGAAAGAAGGCTGGATGATGAAGGAAAATAAAGGAATGAAATAGTGCATTGTAGATCTAAATATAAAAGCAGAAACAATAAAGCTTCTAAGGACACTACAGGAGATACGTATATTTAAAAAAAATTTTTTTCAGACAGGGAAAGATTTCTTGAACAAAAATACAAAGATTTCCAAAAGTCAACCTTAAAAGTATATATAACATGTGTGTATTATAAATTAAGAACTTCTGTTCATGAAGACACACCATTAAAAGAGTGAAGAATCAAGTAGAGTAGAAAAAGATCTTGGCAACACATATCGCCTAGGAAAAGCTTATTTTCAGGATATGTAAATAGCTTATCAAGTCAGTAAGAAAAAGAGAGATAACCCAATAGAAAAATGGGCAGGAAACTTGAACAGACATGTCATGAACAATCTCCAAAGGCCTAGCAAACATATGAAAAGGTGTTCAGCCTCAATAGTAACCATAGTAATGCCAGCTAAAATCACGAGGAGAAACTACTACACACCAGCATAGCTACAAATCCAAAAGACAGACAATACTAATTGTTCAGCAAAAATGTGGAGCAGCCAGAACTCTTATACACTGATGGTGGGAATATGATTTGGTCCAAACACTTCTGAAAAGAGTTTGACATACATATGAACATACACATACTTTAACCCAGCCAATTCCATTCCTAGCTATGTACCTAACAGAAATGAATGCACCAAGACAAAGGGAGAAGAATATTCATGGTGACACTATTCACAATAACCTCAAACTGGTAACAACTCAAATGCCTATCAACAAGTCATGGTATCATCATACAACGGAATGGCATTCAACAATAAACAACCAACACCTTCCTGCGCAACAGATGCGAAGCTCCCAAACACAAAGAAATCAGCCACAAAAGAATACACTTCATTTACATTAAGTACAGAAGCAGGCAAAACTAATATTGGTGTTAAAACTCCAGAAAAGGGCTAAAGGGTAGTGATTGGATGGGGGAAGGAGGGAGACTTCTGAGGAACTGGCAATGTTTTATGTCTTGATCTGGGCACAACTTTGTGGTTTCATTGAGCAATTGATTTAAGGTTTTTCTTGTGTTTCTTCTGTAGATACACTATAATTCATAAAAAGGTAAAAGAAAAAAAAAAGCAGAAGGCCTCCCTGGTAGCTGCCATCCCTGACTTCATGGGCAATGCCCTCCCTGTCATTGAAGCCCAGAGCTCTGTTTGCCTTGGGATTGGGAGGATATGTGCTCTGAGCCTCCACCATCAGACCTCCGTGTTGGGGCCCAAGCCTGATACCTCCGGCTGGCCTGGGGCCAGCTTCCTCCTCCGCTGGGGTCCTTTGTGCTCCTCAGGTGGAAGCGATTTCCCAGAGAGCTCCACACCCTCACTCAGAGGCCAGGGGGCCTGGGTTTTGTTTCCTCAGCGTCCCCCATCCCTGTGGGGCTGCTTCAAACGAATCCCGTGCAAGACAGAGAAATGAGAGAGTATTAAAAATGTCAGAGGCAGATCCTGAGATACACAGCTGGGTAAATAGAGCTGGTGGAGATGTTTTTATTAGTAGCTTTATGGTTATCCTCACTGGCGTTATGGATATAAGGTGGGGGCTGGAACACAGGAAGAGGCCTGAGGGTCTTCTATCCATTTCTGGACCTGTTCATACCAAACCATCCAGCACCCTCAGAGTTTGGGGGCTCCCTCAGTTTCAAGGGGCTCTCACCACTTTTGGAAATTGTATACCTTTGCATTAGCCCTTTGCAGAGACATTTCCTTCCTGATGAGAGAAACTTCATGTGCCCTTTTCTCTTGAATTTCTCTAGAAAGCCTCACCCCACCTTGGGAAGAATTGCTATGACATTGTTTCTCTGGCAATTCTTCGTTAGTTTTCAAATGGGAATTAGGAAAAGGGGGTGGTATTCTTGAGGTACACAGGATGGAAACTTCTCTAATCAAGTGGCATAGCCGATGGCCTCATAAGTCCCCGGAAATGAATGCTATCTCAACAACTATAATGCCAGCCAGAGCAATCATTTTGTGAACACTCGTTAATGTGGGTCAGAGAAACCAGAGTTCAAATTCACGTTTACCAACTTGTTAGCTAGACGACCTTGGGAAAATTATGTAGGCTCCTATCTTCGCATCTCTAAAGGATAAATAAAATAGTACCTACCTCAGAGTGCTCTCAGGAGGAATAAATGAACATATACCCATAAAGCAATTAGCACAGGACCAGGCAATAGTAAACCCTCAATAAATCAATGTTAGATATTATCAATGGTAGAATATGTCTTCCCAGGAGACATAATAGTTGAACATGATCTCAAAAGATAAGAGTAAGACTAATAGTTCAGGGTGTTCTCATTTTTATTATTGCATAACAATCTACCTCCTAACTCAATATCATAAAACGACAGCCATTTTATTATGCTATGAGTGAAAAACTTGGACAGGGCACAGAGGAGATGACTGGTCTCTGCTCCACTATGTTGAGAGTCAAGTGGGAAGATTGACACAGCCAGGACTAGAGAATCCACTTCCAAGTGTCCAGCATTTTGGCAGGGATAGCTGGAAGGCTGGGTTCAAAAGGGACTGTCAACCGGAGTGCCTACCAGTGTCCTCTTTGATATGGCAGCCTCAGGGCAGTTGGACGTCTCAGCCAGCGGCTCAGTATGCCAATAAAGAAGTCTCGAGTTGCATGCCTTTTACGACCTAGCCCTGGGAGCAACATAGTATCCTTTCTGCGGCCAAAGCAGTCAAAAGGACCACCTTGATTCAATTGGAAGGGTCAAAGACACTATTTCCCCATGAATAGAGTAACAAAAGATTTGCAACTTTGTTTATATATTTAATTATTGCTTTGTAAACTGCTACAGGGCTTATTCTGTGCCAGGTCCTAAGCTAAATCCTTACTACACATAATTTCATTTGATCCTTGTGACAAGCCAATGAATTAAGAATTATCACTTTCATTTTGTAATAGGTAGATAAAGAAACCAAGGTACCAAGTGGTTTCTCACCCAAGCTCAAATAGCTAGTCATTGGAACTGTGTGTTTGTATCATGTCGTCTAACTTCAGTCAGTGTTCTCATTAACCCCATAATATTGAACCCCACAAATAAGCAGATAGATAGATACAGAGGTATAGATAGACAGTAAATGACAGGTAGGTAGCTAGATATAGATACACAGATGTCAGCCCTAAATTGAGTAAAGTTCAAACCCGAATTCCTAAGGGACTACAAGATCTCTTCAAGCCTGAATCTATACCTCTACTTTCAGCTCTCTGAAAGAAGAGGTTAATACTTAGGAAACTAAAAGAACACAAATACCCCTGAGATAGCCACCGGAGAACACTGACAAAGGCTCCTAGGTGGTGTCTACAAGTGCTGAACATCTGGCTACTTCCAAGCATTTATATGGTGGCCTATTATATTTTGTCCAACTTTCCTTCCATCTGTTTGATAAACACAGCTGGCTTGAAAATTAGTGGTAGAATCTTAATTAGTGGTAGAAAATTAGTGGTAGTGAGCAGAGTCCTCAGATATTTTTCTCATCCAAGCCCCTCTTTATACGAATGTAGAAAAATGGATGACCAAAGAGAGGAAGGGGTTTGGGAAAGTTACCCATGAAGTGACTCTGGCATCTTTATTTGAACATGACTTGAATAGCATCTATTCTGATTTGAGTAAGATGTATCTTAGGATCCAACAATCCACCTCCAGGAAAAATATTACACAAATCTTTATAGTGCTGATTGTGGTGGAGGGGTGTTGGAAACAACCTAGAGATCCATCTCTAGAGGAACGGTACAGAAATTGCAAAGAATGTGTAACATGGAACCCTACACCTTAGTTGAAAACACACACACAAAATAGAAACACATATATTTTAATGTATTCATCTAGCAAGGAGAGATCTTAAAAACATGGTGTCGAGTAAAAAAATTAACAAAATAAGATTTATAGCTCAATGATTTTTATGTAAATTGAGCACATATGAAAAACTATATGTTTTAAAAAGAAAAATATCTAAAGGCATATTTCAGACACGTAAGTGAATCTCTTTAGATGCTTTTGGTTGGGGAGGGAGATAAGTGTTGGGATTGGGATAAAAGGAGGAAACACAATAGACACAACACAATACAACACAACACGACACTGGAGAATGAAGTGAGAGAGGTGCCTTGCATACACTAAGTTAATAATATGTATCAAATGAGAAGTATGATTACCTCTACTGGAAAATAAGGTAAAAAGAAATCTATTGTATGTCTTAGTCCAATGACATAGTGGGAAATACCAGGAATTTTTTGGCTGCACACAACACTCCAGTTTTTGGTCAAAAGTTCATTGAACGAAGTTGAAGGGTGAAAGAAGCATGTCCTTTAAAAATCCTGTTTTCATCAGCAATAATGGGCTTAAGCCACCTGTGAAATATGGCGCCGGTTTCACCTTTCAGGCTCGCAGGAACCTGGTTTCCCTTGGCCTGTCTCGAGGATTTACATCTCAGCGGGTGATCACACTGTGGTCAGCTAGGGAGATCATTTTTCGGAAATGACAGATGAATTTCCATCTTCCCAAAGGAGAGTCTTTTTCCAGCCATCAGACATGCTTTCTGGATGGACCATCCACCACCAATATCACAGAGGAAAAGAAGTCCTTTCCATTTTTTTAGCACTATGTGTGCTTTGTAAAGTGTTCTCACAATGACCCCATAAACTGGGATGGATTAAGAATTATTATCTCTCAAGAAAGAAAGTTAAAACATAAAGATACATTTAATGATGTACTGAAAGTCAGACATACATCTTTTGAATCCTATCCTAGACCTTTCTAATATATTCCTTCTCATGTAATATCTGTACTTCCACTATTACTAACAATAATTTCACCGATCGATTTATTACTATGTGTCAGGTACTTTACATAAAGGATGTCATTGAATCCTATGTTTGACATACTATTTTATTCATCTGACAGACAAGGAAACTAAGCTAAGGAAGCCAAGTAACTTGCCTAAGATAGCACCGCTAATATGTGGCAGAGCTGGTATTCGAACCCTGCTTCTCAGCTCCTAAGTCTTGCCCCGTAACCACTATACTTTGCTACCTAGATCCCTAAGTCCAATCTATTGTGTACTATCTTTCTGAGATACACAAGCATCTCATTGATTTATTCATGCATTCGTTAAGTATTTATTGATCACCTGTTATGTGCCAGACACTGTTCTAGGCCCTTTAGGGAGAGATACAAGCATGGTGACAGGAGAAACAGGCAAAGTTTCAAATTCTAGATTCAACACTATTTAAGCCTGGGTTCTCCAGAAAACAGGCTGAGACAAAGACTGATGCGTTATTACTTTGCTGGCAAGTGCGATCCAGGAAGCAAGTTAGAAATGGGGGAGTGGATCAGGGAAGGAAAGAGAGCTAACATGAGAATGTGCTGTCATTGAGGCGGCCACCGGGATGGTTTCAAAACTGTTTGAAAAACCACTTGGAATGTGCCTTGGCCCGTCTGTGTGGGAGGAGGAAGAGGACATATTCATCTCATGCTGGCATTGCCTCGAGCTTGATCAAAGGCTCATCCAAGCAGGCATTAAATTCCCACTATTGCCAGGTTGCACATGTATGGGTGAGAAGCTGGCTCTCCGCTGAGTTCCACACTGTGACATCAAAAGCAAAGACCTGCGGCTGGTGCACAGAGTGGACCTGAAGTGGAGCCCTGTGCACTGTTGCACCTGCGTGGAATCTGCTCAGATCCTGCACGGACTCAGACACCAAGCAGCAGCCACAACCAAAGACGGCTGAAGCCACAGAAGGAAAAGGTGCATCAGAGGTCTCTACTTACTAGCTGAGTTCCAGAGCCAAATGTTAAATAATAATCACAACTGTAGCAATGACTATCAGTATGAACATGGCACTTGCCACAAAGGACAACCACACTGCAGCCTCTGTACAGGCACACATTATACAAAATGTTTTCATGCCTGCAGACAAACCCAGCAGCCTTCACCAGGATCACACAAACTGAGTGTGGACATGAGCGTGTTTGCACCGACAGATGAGGAGCTGAGTGGAGGGGCCGTGTTGGTTGCTGGGGTTACCAGACAGAGAGTGATGGATGAGCTGGGATTCAAACTCAGATCTCCAACTCCAGGGCTCTTTCCCTGGTATCTGAAAATTTCAAATTCTTGTCCTATCCTATTTCAGGAAAAGACAGCTGGGTGAGAGGGAAGAACAGCTGCCATCAGTCTCATAAATAAATAAGTTTCTTGCCCCCCTACTGCTACAGAAGGAAGAGAATGAATTCTTTGGTTCTAACTGGAAATAAAGAAAATTTAACTAAAACATTCTGGGACAAGGGAGGAACATTTTTTTCCAATTTCATTCAGAAAGGGATTTAACCCATTCAGTTATTTATTACCAGATACTCTATGTGTGACTCCAGGTGAGTTATTTTTCTCTATGCCTCAGTATCCTTATCTGTAAAATGGAAACAATAATTGCATCTAACCCAAAGAATTGCTGTAAGAATTTTTTAAAAAAAATAAACAGAACTGAAAACAGTAAGGGATCCCAAAACTTAGCTGTTATTATTGTTACTCTAGACTACTTTTACCACTTGTCCCTGCACTGGTATGTTTCCTGTATCCAGGTTATTTCAACAGCTCACAGTATGCTATTTTGCTTCTCAAATACCTTCAACGGCTACATTCTATAGCCTATAAAATAGGATCGTTTTTCCCTTTTCAGTTTTTTTTTCACAGCTTGTATGCGTTCCCCAGTCACACGCTACAATTTCCTGCTTTCAGGCTTCTACCATGCCATTCTTTGCATATGGAATAGTCTCTTGGCCTAGTTCACTCATCTACTCATTCAGTGATACTCAAAGCCATCTTGGAGCCAAGTCCTAAGGCCCAGCCATGGGGAAACAACGGTTAACAAGATAAGTACCTGCCCTAAGGCACTAACCCTCTCACATAAGACAGGCAAATAGGGTTTATCTTCAGAGCCAACTCCAGCTAATTGCAGCTGGTTGGGCTGCTCATAGCCCTGTATTGAGGTGGATTCTGGGGCCACCTTCAGGCTCAGTGGTGAAGTCTGCGGTGGTGGTTTATGGATGCCTACCACAGGCAGAAGATACGGAGTAGGAATATTTCGTTTGCCATTCCTGGTCAAGGGGGAATTTGATACACCCTTTAGGCTTCTTCTACAATAGTACTTCTTCTATCAAAATGGACCGCATTCTTCTATCTCCACCCCCATGTGCTCCGACTCTCCCTCTGGGCACTCCCAACACCTTGTCCCTATAAGAGCACCTATTTTAGCTTTATGTACTTGATGGTAAGACCCTTGAAGGTAGAGACCACCTGCTGCTAATCTTTAATTCTCTACTACCTAACACAGTGCCTTAAATATGGTGAAGAATTATCCTCAGACCGGAGAAGTGAGGTTTTCTGGTTTTATGTTGTAATTTTTGTTGGTATTATTGGTGGTGGTGATGTTGGCACTGGTGGTATTGGTGAAGGTGTGATGCCATGGTAGTGGTGATGATGGCAGTAGTGATCGTGTTGATGGGCTACTGCTGCTGGTTGTAGTGGTGATGGTGTTGTTGCTGGTGCTGATGACGGTGTTGCTCTTGGTAGACATGGTGATGATGATGGTGGTGGTGAAGATAGGGATGACAGTTGTGTTTCAATAGTGGTGGCTCTTTTCCTCCCCTTCCCCATAAATTTATTGGAATATATTATTATATTGCATTATCAGATTCTTCTAACCACAAGAATCTGAAATGATTTCCTCAACTCTTGAATCCAAACATCAACGACATTTCAATACCTTGCACAGGCAGCCCAATTTTTAAGCAATTCACACAACTCAAAAGAAACAGGTATAGAGGGTGGCTATAACAAACCCAGATACATTGTTATACTTGAAGGTAATTTTTTTTGCAAAATATATTGTATTGTGAGCAACCAATTGTCCCGCTACGCTTCCAAAGACAGCATATGCTATGTACTAAGAGTTTATTATGAGAATGAGCTGCAATGAGTATGCTACCCATAGTATTTCCTTTAATCCTTACAACCCTGAGAATTAGATCCTATTTTACCCATTTTAAAAATGAGTGAACTGTGGCTCAGATTGACTAAGAGACAGTGGCAGAGCTTAAATGCTGGCATGTCTGATTTCAATGCCGCCAGTCTACTTCTCTTGGCCTGCAAAGCCTCGGAGGAACTTAGGTGGTGGACCTATCTCAGGTCTCCACTAGAATACTCCTTGGTATTCTATCCCATTGGGATACCACCAGGAACTTGGCATCCCGATGTTCATGGACCACTGATCCAATCCTCACCCTGACACAGCCCACAACCACCTCTCCTTGGTGATGTCAGCCACACACCCAGAACACCACACCCGAGGCCCCTGTGTTTGCCCCACAACAATGTCCTTGCCTCTGTTCCCTGCCCTGATGAAGCCCCTGTGGAAAACACTCTGGCCCTGCTCTGACATCCCCTGAACAGAGTGACTGAGATAATTTAATAGAACATCCCTTTTGCTATATCTCAGCCACTTCCTTATTTTCCAATCACTCCAGCATTTTACTCCGCAGCCAAGTATCACTGCCCACCTGAGCCAGTTTCTTCAATACTGATTAAATCAGTCAAGAAACTGATTATAAAACCCCCACCTCTTAGTGGAATATTCAGATTCCAGTTTTACGGGATGGACAAGGATTGTGAAATCCTTTTAAGTTCATCCTTTAGAAGCACTTCACAGAATTAAGCAGTGTACTTGTCAGGTTAGGAGCAACAAACCATCACAGAAGACTTTCTGATCTCATACATTTTTACCAAAGGCCATTTGGGAAAGTAATATTGATGTAGACAGTTTCTTTTACTTGCTAGAACTCATTTGCCACTGGGCATGTAAGATATACAATGCATAAAAATAATGTAATTACTCTTCCTATGCTATTAATATTTTCCATTTTAAATAATTTATTATTTTTAAAGTACAAATTTGATCTTTCATTTTTATAAAACACAACAACATTGGAGAGAAAAAATACACATAATCTTGTCACCCAGATATTGGTGTATCTTCATAGAATTAATTACACACTTATGAGCATAGCTATGGACATAAATATTGATTAGTGTCTTTTTCAAAAAATTGGTATTGTACTCTTTGTCCTCCCATCTTAATTTACTATATCATGAATATATTTTCATTACATTTAGTATTCTTCAACAGTATTCATTTTATTGGCTGCATAAAATTTTGTTATAAGAATAAACTATGATTTCTATAACCAACCTCTTTATTCTTATGCATTTTAACTGTTTCTGTTTTTTAACTGCTCTAACCAACACTGCAGTGAACTTCCTTTAAGGTAAATTGTTGTAGCCAGCCATGATTATTTATCAAGATAAATTTCTGATGGAAGTATTCCTAGAACAAAGAAAACAGACTTTTTAAAGTATAACTGTTTTCAAATATATAATATTTAATAATCAGTACTTTCCACTAATTCATATGAAATATAAATTCTCACTATTATTCCAAGCTAGTGAGATTTCATGGCCTCATTTTCATAATTGTCTGTGTAGTAAAGCCAATTTTCCCTCCAACTACTTTTAATCAACTTTTCTTTTGCCCTTGTCAATCATCTTTGCCTAGGAGGAAAACCCTCCTTCCTTTGAGAAAGTACAAGCAAAGTCCATTTTTTAAAATGGAATACAATATGAGAAAATGAGAATGTTAATTAAATGTATATTAATAGCTGTTTGCAGTATTTATTCTCTGTATTTTTCTGTGTGCTTGAGTTATTAGATGGCTAAAAGGAAAAGATGCAGGAGAAAAAGTATGTAGTGGAAATAGTGGAGACACCGAAGAGAGAATCACCAATTCTCCTCGGGAAGAGCTTAAAAGGATCCACAGAAGAGGTGAGACTTTATCTGAGCCCTGGGAAAAATGAGGAGGTGTGTGCCCAGCTAACCAGGCAGGTGGGAGAGACAGGGGGCTCTGAGCAGGGGCAGCCTGGGCAAAGGCACAGGGGGTGAAATGGCCCAGCACAGTTGGGAACACCAGGGGGACTCCTGCCCCTCCTCTTATAAGCACATCCCTTACCTCCTTGCCCCTCAGTTTCCTCATCTCTAAAATGGGGCTAATACAAACACAAGCCTCCCAGGGTTATTGTCATAGTCCATTTATGCTGCTATAAAAAAATACTACCTACTGGGAAATTCATAAATGACAGAAATCTATTTCCCACAGTTCTGGAGGCTGGGAAGTCCAAGATCAAGCAGGCAGATTTGGTGTCTGGTGAGGACCCCATCTCCTCATCCAAGATGGTGCCTCATTGCTGCATCTTCTGGGCGGTGAAGATGTGTCCTCACATGTCAGAGGGATGGAAGGGCAAGAGAGGGCTCCCTTCAACCTCGATCCCTTTTATAAGGGCACTAATCCCATTGTGACTTTTAATCACTCCCAAAGGCCACACCTTTGGGATGAAGTTTCAACGCAAATTTTGGTGGAGACCCCAACATTCAAACCAAAGCAGTTCTCATGAAGAGTCTGTGGGAGAAGCATCTATCACAGCACTTGGCAAGCACTCAAAAATTATGAGCTGTAAAAAGATGCATTACAACACGGTGGGCACATAGGGCACGGTGGGGGGCAGCAGAGAAAGGAGAAATGATACAGCTCACTCACTCGTTCATTCATTTGTACAATGTTCACTGAGTAGAGGGATACGGCATTGAATGTCATGATGCCCTGTCCTCAAAGTGTTCTAATCTACATGGCTAGAGAGGAAGGTAGGATCCCTTCCATACTGGGATTAAATGTGGGTGTCTACATGAAGAGGTGTGGTCCCCCATCTGGAGGGACTGGTCAAGTGACTTAGCATACAAGACCCTTTCACGTATTCACAGAAAATGTTCTGTGTGTATTGGTTACAGTAGTCACAAATGTCATTTCAGTCCAGGGTGACGCATACCCCCTAGGGAGCCATCATTCCAGGTAATGGCTGGTGACAGACCTGGAGACTGAAGAGCAGTATCGTGCAGTGGTTGGGGGCCCAGACTCTGGAGCCAGATGGTCTGGATCTAAGTCCTGTAACCAAATCATAAATTCATACCACAGTAATTCCACCCTCATACGGCTGATGGGAGGATTAAGTGAGTAAACATATGGAAATTACCCCGGACGTTGCTTAGAACATAAACACTGTTATGGCTCACCAAATCTTGGTATTTGATATGCATTAGATGAATGAATGAGTGAATGAATGATGGACTCTTGTAAGCCAAAGAGGAACAGGATGCACTCAGCATTTTAGAAGGAGCCAGCCATACCTATCATTCCCCCGGAAACTCTCTGAACCTGTCTTTGGAGGAATTTACCTAGGGATCAGTTCAGCAGGGCTGTAGGAGATTACATTCCGCACAGTCTCAGCAGCTCTCTGATCTCTACCCTCCGCACCAGGACCTCCACACAACCTAGAAACATTCACCCTGCCGTTGGCGGTGTGCAGAAGGGAAGACCCGGCTCGTGCAGCTAAGAAACTGGTGGGAGGTACCAATTTAGAACTAACCTGTGTGCAAACAGCCAGAACCACTTAGGTGAAATGCTTTGTTTCCTTGGATCCTGATTAGATCCCTAAAAGAGGGGTCTAATCAGACGGCAAAAATGAGATGCCAGGAGACTGGATGAATTCTGAAAAGGTTGAACTGTGTTATGGTTAAGATCAAGGGCGTAAGGGAATCCCAAGTGCCAGGCGACCGTGGACAAGTTACTGAAATTGCCTAAACCTCAGTGTCCTCATCTGTGAAACAGAGACAGTGACTAGTCCTATGTCTTAGGATGCTTGTTACGAGCTTTGTACAAAAGAGCGCTTAGTGCCTGGCACACGGGAAACAGGAGCTGTGACTGTTTCTGCTCAGAATCATGTATAATTGTTCATCTACCCTTGGCCCACTCGGTTGTGTGCGGGAAAAAACACACAAGCAAAACTGAGGTCAGTTTTTCTGGAGTAAAAGTAGAATACTTCTGCCCACGAAAGGCACAGCCAATCTTTAGGAACACGAAATGGAAACACGGGGAAGGAGCTAAAGAGCCATTTTACTGACTTTAAGTTGTTTCTCTAGACTGCCTATGAGATAGCCGAAGGCACTAGAAGTAAATAGCGTAGGTGGTGAGTTCTCACCTTCACATAATTTTCCCCCAAATGGTTTCGGCTCAGGAAAGAACAATGATCCACTTTTTGGCTTTGGGAACTCAAAGGAGCAGAAGAAAGTGTTAAGATTCAATCAACAAAACCCATCTGCAGAGACCCCACCTTCAGGAACCCAAAGGAGAACTCAGAGCTCCTTAAAGCCACCCAGCCAGATGAGACTCCAGAAAGTCAGTTATAACTTGGCCAAAGACACCAAAGACACCAAATCCAAGAGAAAATTCAGAAGGAAGGACAAGCCGTTAGAAAAGGCAGTGCTTTCAGACTGATGAGCAGAAAGACTACTCACTGACAATCGGTTGCCTAACACGCTGGGGGGAAATGCGACTAAAAATTCTAAGAAGAAGCATCGCCATCCAGTGGGGTCCAAGGTCCAGCCTGAAATGTCAGAATCATAGTAGCTTTCATTGATTATAAATGCTTATTTAAATAGCTACATTTTACAGTTTGTAATTGAAGCAGTACGATATTATAAAGGGAAAAAATGAATAGATCATAAGTTTACAATTTGATAAATGAACACAGCACAGACACACATATTACCATAAAGAGACAGGACCAGCCCCCCACAAGTCCCTCTCACACCCCCCTACAATTATTAACACCTCCTACCACAAGGTACCCAACATCCTGACTTCTCATATCAGGGATTGGTTTTGTCTGTTTTCACAGTTTATGGAATGGAGTCATACAATCGTATGTCACCTTTTGTCTCTGACTTTGTTCAGCATTGGTTGTGACACCCACGCTGCTGTATGCACTGCAGATCATCCGTGTTCGTTGCCACGTAGTATTCCAGCGTGTGAACCGGCACAGTTCACCTGTTCTACTATAAGCGGGCATCGGGGAAGTGCCTCGCTTAGGCTGTTATAAATAGTTCTGCTCTAAACATTCTGATGATATGTTTCTGATGACTTCATGAACACATTTCTATTAGATTTTCCACCTTGGAGTGGAACTGTCGCATCAGAGGGAGACATCATTCAGCTTTAATAGATTCAGCCAATTTCCCTTAATGGTTATACAAATTTCCACTCCCACAAAAAACATAAGCAGAATGTTTTGAATCATCACTTATTGGAATATTCACAAGAATGAACAGCCATGTTTCATACCATCCCCTCCGCCTGGGAGGCTTTTCGCACCACTTACCCCATTCCATCTAGCTAATGCTAACCTTTAGATCTCAGAATAGATGTCACCACCCCTGGGAAGACTTCCCTGATTTTCAACAGCTGGGTGCCTCCATGAACCCCGTACTTCCCCTTGCCATGGCCCATTCTGCAACTTATTTCCTTCTCTCTCTAATGTCTTCTGCTCTCACTAGAGCAAATACACCACAAGGGGAGATTGAGCCTTCCTTGCACAAAGTTGAATCCACAGTCCCCAGCCAAGTACTTGATATACGTGTTTGTGTCTCCGCCACTCATGTGGAAGCATCCCATGGGTGGGATCTTTCGTTGATCTGTTTACTACCAAATTCCTCAGCACCCAGAACAGTTCTTGGCATACAGAAGGCACTTAATAAGTAGTTGTAAGGAGAGAGAAGGAAGGAAGGGAGGAAGGAAGGGAGGAAGGAAGGGAGGGAGGAGGGAGGAAGGAAGGGAGGGAGGAGGGAGGAAGGAAAGGAGGACTGAAGGAGGAGATGAATGAATGAATGAATGAGTGAATAAATGATATCCAAGAATTCACAGGGTAGGTCCCAAATCGGCTCCTTCAGAGGTGCCCAAGACAGTCTGATTCAACCCGCTTTGCCTGCGCCCGTGGACGGAGCCCCTCCCTGGCACTGCCATTTCTCCCTCCAGCCCCCTCCTCTGTCCCGCCCGCACCCCTGCCCGGCCCCCTGCCTCGCATGTTACAGATTAAAAACAACAGTCAAGCTGGCATTTGCTGACTGTCAAACACCTCTTTGAGTTTCCTCAGAACAAACAGACTCAGCCGCCTTTTTTGTTTATTTTCCTCCCTTTTCTTAGCTGCTGAGCTGTCCCTGGCATTGTGCAAGAGGTCACACAGAGGGACTGTCAACAGCTCCCTAATGTAGGTTCTTACTGGAGAAAGGGGGTCCCAGTTTTACGGGCCGTGCGCCTGGGCAGGAGGAACACACACACACACGCTGACTGCTGTTTGTTTTCTCCGACAGGTCTGGCATTTTCCCCTTGGGACAGGTGAAGCTTGAGACGCAGGAGGCCCCTTCCCTAATTGGACATGAAAAACAGTTTGGATAAGCAGAGACGTGTCACCCCAACTGTGTAATCCCTTCCCGGAGAGCAGGAGGGCTGATGATGTCTTTGAGGGATTTTTTTTCCCCGCCTTGTTTTTAAATTATACAAGTTTTACAGTCAAGCATTCATGTATTTTATATAATAAAATGAAAGCCAAAAGTCCCCACTAAAACCTTTAATCCCATACCCCAAAGAAAACAATGACAGTTTCTGGTTTTTATCATACATCCAGTTATTCATTCAACAAATATTTATTGAGTGCCTACTATGGGCCAGACGCTGTACTAGGCTTCTGGAGACACCATGGGAAGTAAAAGCAGAACCTTCTAGGAAGTTTCTCTTTGTAGCCAAAAATTGCAAAATGGGATGTTATGAATAAAGGACAGACTGGTCATATCTGTGTCATCTCACCCAACCCTCACAGAGTAATTGTACTAGAAACACTGTTTTGCAGCTTAGTTTTCTTTATTTAAAAATATATCTTGAGTTCTTTTCCGTATCGGCTCATAAACTTCTACGTACGTTTCAAGAGTTGCACCGGGCCCCGTTGTGTATATGCACCATAACGTATTTAAAGTTTTCTGTAGTTGGATATTTGGGTTGTTTCCAAGCTGATTTCTAGAAGGGAGATTGCTCAAAAGACAAAAGGGCTAAAAACCTGATGGATGTTGCAGAAGGAGCTGAAGGCTTTGAAAAGTGAAGGGTTTTACTTTGCCATCTCCCCTCAGGCCTCACATGCTCCCTCCATCTCACCTTAAAAGTGGAGGAACTTGGCCTAAGACACTCAGGGATCTGGGGACTTCACTGACATTTCCTAGACGTTAAGCTATGCCCAACCTTACAGAACACTGATTTTCACCTGTCTTGCTGAGAGGTAATTATCTAGTCATATGTTGGTTTCTGCCATGAGACCATGTTCCTTCTGAAAAGCCAGGGTGTTATTAACATCTTTTCAGTACCTAGAATAGGACTAGGGACAGAGTAAGTGCTCAATAAAATCCTGCTGAAGGAATAATTAATTCAAAAGGAATGAATGAATGGACAGGTGTTGGGTGGATGGATAGACAAATGGGTAGGTGGATGAAGGACAGAGACAAGTGTATGTATAAATGCAAGGATGAATGGATGGAAAAGTGGGTAGTTGGATCGACACATAAAAATATGGAGGAATGGATGAATGACTATAGAGATGAATTGGTGAATGAATGAATGAATCAGTGGATGAATGGGTAAGTATAGAAAGGAGCACATGCACGAATGAGTGAATGAGTGAAAGGGCAGATAGACAGACCGACGATGACCAACAGCCACATTTACACGTTTAACAAACATGACTGCTTAGTGAAATAATTCATTGGTTATTGAAGAATTTCCCATAAGATTTATTTTAATAAAAAACTCCTTGGACACAAGCAACATTATAATCCCATTTGCACACTGCTTGTGAGGGGCATACCGAATGTGATAAGAGAACCCAACTGCAGCTCATTCCAGATCTGGGTGCTTAGTGAACTGTGGGAGTCAAACGGATAGTCCTTCATGAAGGTGAGGAATAGGAAGGAAAGGGTTATGTGGCTCCTGGGGACAGATGTGATGCCCCATTACAAACATCTGCCACCCAGCATCTAGACCAGAGAGGATGTTGTTCCAGGAACTCTTTGGACCTAGAAATTCACTACCTAAAACTACCTCCTTCATGAATACACTCCCTCCCGTGCAGAGTGTTTAAATTCCCAAGCCATCGCCAAGGAATAAGAAGGCCCCACCTGTCTCCGTAAGTAGCACAGAGAACCACCCTTCCAAAAGCAACAGAGATTAACAACTCACTCCACTTTGGATCAGTGTGTCACCAGACTTCTGTCCCAGCTCGTCTGTCAAACCCCTTTGACCTAACCAGGAGTCTCTGGGTCTCCTGATCCCTCACCCCAGCCCCAAAGGCCACCAGCTAAACAAACCACCTTGGGAGCCATCGGCGCATCTTCCAAGGCAAACAAGCCTTGGCCCCGGCGAGGTCAGCGGCGAGGAGGAGGAGGGTGAGGCGATGAAGCCAGTGTTTGCCTGCTGCTGGCCTCCTGCTGCTGTTCTTGACTGACAGCAACTGGGGCAGGAATCTAACCTGCTTCTGGGAAGAAAAGAGCAAAAGCAAGTAATATTCATCGAGCACCCGCTCTGTGCCAGGTGTTATGCTAGGTTCTGGACAGGATCCCATCTTATCCTAAGAGGGAGGGAGCAATTTTCAGGTAGGAAAACAAAGACTCGGGAGAGGTAAAGTGGCTTACCCAAGGTCGCACAGCTAGCAAGTGGCAGAACGAGGATTTGAATTTAGGTCTGCCTTTTTCCAAATCCATTTATTAAAATATATTGCAACTTGTGGCTGAAAGGATAAACAATGAGACCTGTCCTCCAATTCGGGTCCTCATGATGGAAAAATTTAAATATCAGGGCCTATGAATGCATGTTGTAATCAAAATAAGAAATGCACCAAAGTGAAGGGCTCTTCCATAGCCCAGTGGGAGGGGAGAAGGGGAAACTGATCGTTTCTGAGTGCTCCAGTGGGCAAGGAACCCAAGCCCATCGAGGCCCTACCCTCATGGAGCTTTCAGTCTAGTTAGAAAAAGAGCTACCAAGCAAAGACTCCCACAAATAAATCTGAAATTGCAAATACTAAAAAGATCAGTGGGCACTACTGGTACACAATGGGAGATCCTGAATGTATCTGAGTTTCGAGGAGGGCTTCCAGGAGGAAGTGATATCTGAATTGAGATTGGACACACAAGTAGGTATTGGCCAGATAAAAGCAGGTAGAAAGATCAACTGTGGCAGAGAATGTGCAAAGGCCCTGTAGCACAAAACACCACATGGCACTTGAAGCAATGAGAGGAGGCCAGTGTCTCTGGAGCAGAGAGATTGAAAGGGCAGCTAAGTGAGAAAAGACTGAGAGGTCTTTAGGCTCGGCTCATGCAGGGCCCAGCAGGCCACTGAGGTGGACACAGAAACACATTGGCCTTCAGCTATCAGCCCCTTCAAGGACACCCCTCCCCCACAGCAGAGAGTGACCTTGCCCAAGATTACGTCCCTTTTCAGAGAGACCCACATCCAAAGACTGATCCTGTAGGAATCGGTTTGGCCATCCCCGGCCAAAGAGGGACAACTCTGAAGGGCCACTCTAGCTCCAGAGTTCTCCATAGTGCTGGCCAGAGTTGTTGTCACCTGCATCCCAGCTCAACTCCTCCCTATGGCCACCCCTCCTCTGTTCCCCTCCTGTCCATGGCTATGGATGCCAAGAGCACACCTGAAGCATCACCGTCTCGGAGTCTGCTTTCAGGAGAACCCATCAGGCTACTGCCATGCAAGGAGCTCAGCTTATACCGTAAGAGCAACAAGACCCGAGAGAGGTTTTTAAGGCAAAGGTGACGCAATCCCATATGGGTTTTCCAATGCAGAAATGGATGCTTCCTTTCTGCCATCCCCAGGTCTCCCACAATAGGAGCGCTAGACCCCCTGGAGTCTTCCCCAGATAGATGCATGGGAGGAAGAGATATCAGATGGTACATATCTCGTGGTCCAGAGAAAGGCTGAAGGCCATATAAGTCACGAGCCTGGCCAAGCCAGTCCCTGGACTTGCGGAGCACCGAGAAGTCTCTCGCCCACTGTGGGGGACATGGAGCTAAGAGGTCACAAGTGTTGCACAAGGCTTACACCCAACACTCCCACCTTGCATCAACCAATTGACTTAACCTTTCATATCTGACACACCCAGTCACACAAAATCATTTTGATGTCCCCTTTCCATCCTCTGCCAATTGGTCATGCTGTCTATATTTAGAAAACATTGCAATAGCCTCCTACCTTTCTTCCCTCCCTTGATAAAGAACCACATATTTCAGAAGTATTAAAAAGATACTTAAAAATAATGTTTAATGATATGGGAGATTCTTCAGAATACATGTTTGACACAGTTTTTAATAATGTGACGCAAACTACAGAATGACGTCAATAGGAGGAAAGAAATGCCCTGGAACATCAGGAGTGGTGGTGGTGAGTGTCACCGGGGCTTAGGGCACCAGAACGCCTAGACCACAAACCATCTCCAAAGCAGACGTCCAAAGACACACAACATACGCATGGACTACGTGTAATCTGAAGGTGCTGGATGGACATTCAATATGCATTCGATGGATGAATGAATAAATGAGTGAATGAATGAACTATTTTAAGCCAGACAGTGACAAGGTGCACTCATCATTTTAGAAAAGTAGCTAACCATACTCACCATTCACCTGGGAAACTCTGGAACCCCACTCTTCAGGGGAATTTGCCCATGGAGGAATTTAACAAGTGAGTTCCCATAGATCTTATTAAGCAGAAAATACTACTGATAAAAGGTGAAAGCACACCTGTGCGTCAGGTAAAAGAAGGGATATCAGAGGTTATTGATAGAAGGCCCTGAAGAATTTCTAGGGTTCCTGGTCTTTCCTGACCTGCAGGTGCCAGACAGCGTGTCCCCATGACAGCAGGAGAGGTGGAGGATCTCAGCCAAGAGCATCCTTGGGCTCCGTCCCCGGCTAAATGGGTTGTGGTGTGGGTGAGGAGTGTGGTTCTTAGTGCGCAACCCGACTTGCTAGTCCAATACAAGCCTGACACAGCCATTGTCTCTAGAAACTTCTTTTCTACATTCTTTCCCACAAAACATTTGTGTGTCTAGCTCAGTACTAGGTATCTGGGAATAATGTCTAAGATCTGGCCCTTGCCCTGAAGCACTTCTGCTAAAGATAGGTCATTATTTCTGAAAAGATAACTTAAATATACTACAGCCAGTACAATTCATTTTTCAGACATTATCTCACAAATGATCTCTAAACACATGAAAAGGGTGGAGTCATCATTCTAGGTAGCTGAAAATGCAATAAATACAATTAATTTTTCAGACATTATCTCATAAATGATCTCTAAATACATATAAAAGGGTAAAGTCATCGCTCTAGTTAGATGAAGTAGAGACATGAAATTGTTTGGCACTTGGTAGGTGCTCAATAAATATGGAATGAATAAATGCACTAAACATCTAGGGCAGAGATGGATTATCTGCTCACTCAACTCACTTCTTTTTCCTCTCAGGTACACAGCGAGACAGTATTTCCCAGATTCTCTTGTAGTTTGGGGTGGTCACGCAACAGAGTCTGGTCAATGGGATGTCACAAAAGTGGTAAGTGCCATGTGCAGCCCTGGCCCATAAAAACTGCCCATGAGATCCTCTGCCAGCTAAATGGAGAAACTGAGGCCTCAGAGGAAGGCAGAGCCACAAGACGGAAGGACCCTGGGTCTCTCAGTGACGGCATAGAAGACATCCCACCAATTAGGAGCACCCGATTGACCTTTAGCGTGATGTGAGATGGATGAACTTCCATTGGGTGAAGCCACTCATGTGTTGGGCTCATTTGTTAAAGCAGTAAGTTTATCCTGCCTCAGCTCCCAGTGCCTCCCTACTGGCGACTTTCAGACCCAGAGCTGGCACTTACGGCACCCTCATGCGAATCAGAAAAAGGTACCCCCACCCCCGCTGAACCTGTCCTCTGTCTCTTCATTTCCACCAACACTGGTATCTCCCGAAACATCGATCATTCTTGTGTTACCTTCATGACTTTTGCAATAGCCATGTACTAGATACCTATGTACACATATTTAAATATATAATAATAAATATATATTTATATTATATATTATATAATTTAATATATAAATATATAATATTTTATATATAACATAACATTTATGTATTTTATATATAAATATATAACATTTTATATATAACATAACATTTATATCTTTTATATATAAAATATATATATTTTACCTATATATTTATATTATATTTATA